>JAGFNQ010000647.1:420389-640076 GCA_024364735.1 Boesenbergia rotunda
AGTCCAAAAAGAACAGAAAGAAGAAGGCACTCCAAGCAACCTGGGACGAGTCTTCCTCAGAAGAAGAAGAAGAAGCACCTCAGTCCAATCTTCTAGCCCTGACCGCTTCGGATCAAATCGAGACTGACTCTGACTCGGAACGGGACGACGGCATGCTGACATTCTCCGAAGACGGCGAAATAAAGGTAACGGGTTTTTCAAAATCGCAATTAAATTCTCTTATTTCCTATCTATCCCGAGATTTGGCGAAAGCCAAACTCCGAATCGAGTCCCTCCGACAGGAAGTAAAACTCCTGAAAGAGGGAGCTGATTCTAATTCCTTAACTGAGAAAATTCAGGAAGAAACCCCTGATCAAGTTGAGAAACTTAAATCAGAGAATTTCTCCTTAAAAACTCAAGTCAAGGATTTAAGAACAGCTTTAGAACGATTCACTTCTGGTTCCAAGAATCTTGATATGATTCTGGGAAAACAGAAGTCTGTTCTAAACCGATCCGGACTTGGCTATAGAACCAAATCTCGGCAAAGATCTTACTTTGCTGTACTGAACCAGTCAAGACCTAAGGTTCAGGCATGGGTGCCAAAACTGTGCCTGACTAAACCAACTGGTTCAAATCAATTTTGGATCCCCAAGGACAAGATTCACATCTTGCCTAACCCATATAGAGGCTATAGTCCAGGGGGAGCCAAAATCAAAACAATTTTTATAATTAGATAGTCTTTTTAATTGATTGATTGTGTGTTATTTAATTTCTGCAAATTGCCATGCTTAGATTTAAGGAATTCTTAGATTTAAGGACTAAAATTACTTGAAAATGAAAACATAGTATTGGGAGGAGGTGAGATGATAGTACGTTAGGGAAGCCAATTTGGCGGAACTAGCCGAAGCTACCGATCCAAGACCCAAGCTAGTTAGACCAGAAAATGACCTAATTTAATTTGAAAATGAAATTTCATTAAAAGGCTTTGTCAAGGAAAGGGTGGATGATCCCATAAGGCTTCGGCCAAAGAAGGCCTAGTGCCTCGCCAAGACCTGGAAGCCAATTTCTGAAATTCAAATTCAAGTTAACTTTTGTCAAATTCGAATCTAACTCAAATTTCAAATAATTATAGATTCTAAACCTGTTTTTCAAAACCTCTATTTTTCAAACTTATTATCTTTTTGAAAACACTTAATCTGTTTTCAAAATTTTTTTTCAAAAGTAAATATCTTTTCAAAATAAATGAAAATTCCCTTTCAAAATTAATTTTTACCTTCAAACCTGTCTCACAAAAACCTTAAGGTTAACGTGATTGAAAACCCTAGACTGGGGTGAGACAGACTAGGAAGTGAAACTCAATCTAAGCTATCCCTAACTCAAGTTGGATCCAAATCATCAAAAATTCTTTATGTGTAGGAACATAAAGATTTGGACCAATGGATGTTAGATAGCGGGTGCTCCAGACATATGACTGGGGACAAATTGAAGTTCACCAAACTCAAGTTCAAAAACCTGGGCTCAGTAGCATTTGGTAACAATGCCACACTCAAGGTAATTGGGTCAGGTAATATTGAACTTAAAACCAATTTCATTATTAAGAAAGTTCTATTAGTAGAAAACTTTAATTTTAACTTACTTAGCATAAGTCAGTTATGTGACTCTGGTTATTTAGTTACGTTCAACAATTCTAACTGCCTAATTAGAAACGCACAAGACTCAGAAATCATGCTTAAGGGCACTAGGAAAAACAATTGGAACACAGTTACCCAAATGCATGTTAACACAGTTAGAACAATCAAAACTCTGGCATAGGAGATTAGGTCATACCAATCTAAGAACTATCTCAAAAATTACCCAACTTGGCTTAGTAAAGGGTGTTCCTAAAATTAAGAGTAATGAAAACCTAATATGTGAATCCTGTAATCAAGGCAAACAAACCAAGTCTAGTCACAAATTGATCCAATCTGATCAAACCCAAACCACACTTGAGCTCCTACACCTTGACCTATTTGATTCACATGGAGCCAAGTCACTAAGTGGAAACCGGTACTGCTTAGTGATAATTGATGACTACTCTAGGTTCACCTGGGTTAGGTTTCTAAAGACCAAAGATGAAACCCTGAACCTATTTAACAACTTTTGCAAATTGATTGAAAATCAAAATGATACCAAAATAAAAAGACTTAGGTCTGACCACGGGGGAGAATTCGAGAATCAAAGATTCGAAGAATTCTGCAAAGTAAATGGATATAAACACGAATTTTCGTGTCCTAGAACCCCCCAACAAAATGGCATAGTAGAAAGGAAGAATAGAACCCTACAGGAAGCTGCTAGGGCTATGCTTAATGAATTTGACCTACCCAACCACTATTGGGCAGAAGCAATTAGCACAGCTTGCTATATCCAAAATAGGACTCTGCTTAATAAAAGGTTAAGTAAAACACCCTATGAACTTTACTATCACAGACTTCCAAACCTACACTATCTTAGAGTCTTTGGATGCAAAGTCCATATTCTTAATACCAAGGACTATCTTGGAAAATTCCAATCCAAGTCAAACCCAGGTATCTTTTTAGGGTACTCTACAACAAGTAGAGCTTATAGAGTCTACAACAAAATAACTAAGAAAATTGAAGAAACAACCAACTTAATATTTGATGAAGAAACGAACCCAAAATCTGACAATTCTGACTTAGCTTCACCAAATACTGATCAAGAAGATAACTCTGAAACCCTAACTGAACCCTTTAATGACTTAACAATTGAACCAAATTCTGAATCAGTTGAACCAACCAATGAACCCAGAATTGAACCTATTGGACCAGCTGGACCTGAAGCTGAGCCAAGTACTAGACAAACCAAGAAACCCAGACTTAGTCACCCAACTGATCAAATTGTAGGTGATCCAACCTTAGGAGTCAGAACTAGAGCCTCCTATAGAAATCTTAGTCAAATAGCCATGATTTCAAAAATTGAACCTAAGACTATTGAGGAAGCCCTACCTGATCCTGACTGGATTTAGCCATGCAAGAAGAGCTAGCCCAATTTGAGAGAAACCAAGTCTGGGAGTTAGTACCTAAACCTAAGGGCAAATCCGTAATTGACACTAAGTGGGTATTTAGGAATAAGTTAAACGACCAAGGTGAAATAACCCGAAATAAAGCCCGCTTAGTAGCTAAGGGATTCAGTCAAGTAGAAGGGTTGGATTATGATGAAACCTATGCCCCTGTAGCTAGACTTGAGTCTATTAGGATGTTACTAGCCTTTGCATCCCATAAAGGATTCAAATTATACCAAATGGATGTAAAGTCAGCCTTCTTGAATGGGCTCATTAAGGAAGAAGTCTATGTAGGACAACCCCCAGGATTTGAGGATATAGAAAAACCAGATTATGTCTATAAACTTAGCAAAGCCCTTTATGGACTAAAACAAGCACCTAGGGCCTGGTATGAAAGACTATCCAACTACTTGATTTCTAAAGAATTCAAACAAGGTCAAATTGACCCAACCTTGTTTGTTAAAATTTTAGAAAAGGATATATTTATTGCCCAAATTTACGTAGACGATATAATATTTGGATCAACTAATTCTAAATTTCTAAAAGAATTTGTAACAATAATGGAAAATGAGTTTGAAATGAGTTTAGTTGGGGAACTCAACTTTTTCTTAGGGTTACAAATCAAACAAACTAAGGATGGAAATTATGTACATCAATCTAAATATGCAAAAGAACTAATTAAGAAATTTAAAATGGATAACTCTAAAAGTATAAGCACCCCGATGGCCACAAATGTAAAAATAGATAGTGACCCTGAGGGTAAACCAGTAGACCTAAAACTTTACAGAAGTATGATAGGAAGTCTACTATACCTGACAGCCAGCAGACCTGATATACTTTTTTCAGTAGGAATGTGTGCTAGGTACCAAACCTGTGCTAAGGAAACCCACTTAGCAGCCCTAAAAAGAGTTTTAAGATACATTAAGGGCACCCTAAACGTAGGGATTTGGTACCCTAGAACTTCATCCTTTAAGTTATCAGGATACTCTGATTCTGATTATGCTGGCTGTAAATTAGATAGAAAAAGTACAAGTGGAAACTGTCAACTTTTAGGAAATAGCTTAGTAAGTTGGTGCAGTAGAAAGCAACACTGTGTTGCTTTATCAACAACTGAAGCTGAATATGTAGCCTTAGGAGAGTGTGTAGCTCAACTCCTATGGATGATGCATACTCTTAAGGACTTTCAGCTAGACTACAATCAGACCCAAGTCAATATTGACAACATTAGCTCAATTAACTTAACCAAAAACCCAATACAACATTCTAGAACCAAACACATAGAAGTAAAACATCACTTTGTAAGAGATCACGTAGCTAGGGGTGAAATAGTCCTTAAGCATGTAGACTCCAAGTCCAACCTAGCTGACATATTCACTAAACCCCTACCTGAATCTGAGTTTAGCTCACTAAGAAGGCAGTTAGGGTTATGCTTAGTAGAATAGAATCATTTGGTTTTTGGATTTTCAATTTTAAATTGAACTTAAAATGTCTTTTAAAATGTTTTTTTTTTGTTAAAAATATTCTTTAACTTTAAAAAGTTTTTTTTTACTTAGTTTTATTTCAAAAACTACCCCCTTCAAAACTAGGTTTTTTTCGAAAATGGACTTAGCCTAGGCTCTAACCCTAGAACTGCATGCACCTATAGATCTAGAAGCCAGCATCTCACAAGCACCTTAGGGCACTTTTTGAATGATAACCTAGAAAGGGTTGAGATGCTTAGGTCTTTGCCTTAACTCAAGATGCTTTAAGTCAGTGCATCTGCAGCAGTTGGGGCACTAAATACAAACTGAACAGCAATCAAGTTAAGTGTCAAGTTTAGACAATCTAACTTGAACAACTCACTTAACTTGACTAACCCTAGCCAAAACTACTGTTTATAACAGTTAGTAAGTAGCTAAGTGGGTTAGACAGGTCCCTAAAGGATTAACCAGACTTAGGTCTTATTTTGATTCAGTACAGCAAATGCTCTATTTAAGTATTGCAAATTTTGTTTCTTCTTTTTTCTGCATTTTTTTGATATATGTCAAAGGGGGAGAGTTGGAAAGGAAACAGGAAACACAATTACAATTTTTTCTTTTCCATAGTCTTTTCAAAAAGTTGAACTGAAAAATTGGTATAATTTTATTTCTAAGCTCTGAACTATTTTTTGCTTAAAATAATTTTTACTTAATGTTTCTAAGTTTGAAATTTTTCCCAAAAACTGAAAATTTTCTAAAGTCTGAAATTTTTCTAAAGGTTCCCAAACTAAGAATGTTTTTTTTGAAAAACTTAGCAAAAACTGTAGAGATTTCCTAACTTATTATCAAAACATGAAATCTTCTAAGTACTTCATTCACACCACCTGTTTTTGAAAAACCTAGGGTGAGATTTCTTCTAGGGGGAGGGAATCTAACTTAGGATTTTAAATTCAGCATTTTTTTCCTTAACTTTTTGAACTAGGTTGCCATATATCAAAAAGGGGGAGATTGTTGGTGCAGTATGCACCCAAGTCAAACCTGTGTTTTGATATTGGCAAAAAGGTTCAAAAGTTAAGGGTTAATGGTTGTCTAACGAGTTTCTTGAGTGTACAGGAAAAGCCCTAGTGAAGGAATGCTAGGCACTGGCGAAGGACTGCTAGACAGGACAAGCCCTAGCAAAGGACTGCTAGGCACTGGCGAAGGACTGCCAGACAGGACAAGTCCTAGCGAAGGAATGCTAGGCACTGGCGAAGGGCTGCCAGAAGTAAAAAACCTAGCGAAGGGCTGCTAGGCACCAAGCGAAGGGAAGCTTGGTAACTCAAGACCTGGCGAAGGACTGCTGGGCAAAAGTCCAACTGGAGGATCCGGTTGGCACCAGGTAAAACTCTCCCGAGAGGAGTAGGTGAGGACGCGTTCCCCTCGAGGGAACATTAGGCGTCGGTTCGACCTAGGGCTCCATTTTGGAGATCCAAAGTCAGAACCAAGACAGCTAAGGCTGTTTTAACTAACTTATTATTTGCTGTTTTGGACTAACCCTGGATGCAGGACCGAAGGACTGTGTTTCTGCAGCTCAGAGAGCCTCAAAGGAGTGAGGCCGTAGCTGAGCAGGGCGCCCCGGATGTGTCGGGCGCCCCAGAGTCAACCCAAGTCAGCAGAGAGGTAAACGCCCCGACAACAGCCGCATGTCGGGCGCCCCGCGTGTCTCGGGCGCCCACTGTGCCACGCCACTGAAGGCGGCTGCAGCTCACCCTCGCGAAGCCTCGGTGATAAAAGTTTGACCGGTCAATCGGGCGCCCCGTGCGCGTCGGGCGCCCCAGTCAAATACAATCCCGAAGATAACGAGATCAGCTTTGACTAGAGCATCGCCGGATCTGCAGCCACGTGGGGGGCGCCCCGAGCATGTCGGGCGCCCCCTGCCCTATATAAAGAGGGCCTCGACCCTCTTCAAAGTACAACGAATTCCTTCGACAATTCTACGCTTTTCTGCTTCCACGACACGCTCCAGAAAGCTGCCAACTCAAGCCGACGACGTCCCGCTGCTCCAGAACTTCAATCTTCACCGGACGTCGGTAACAAGAGTTGTATTTAAGTTTACGAGAATATTTTTATTATTATTTGTGTGTAAACTTTTGCGAACTTATAGAATTGCCCGCAGAAAACGGTCAACGACTGTGGGCCTTGGAGTAGGAGTCGACCCAGGCTCCGAACCAAGTAAACCTGCTGTGTTTGCGTTGTTGTGCTCTCTTTTATTTCTGCTGCGCACCCGCTCTTTTTAAATCCGAACGAATTGCGACATTCACCCTCCCCTCTCTCGCATTTCTCGATCCAACAGATTATGTTATCAGTCCCTTGCCTAGTATAAGCAGAGGCTCACAGCCGAGATGGAATTGGATAAATTATTGGGATAGTTGTAGTGTAATTAGGTGTAGTTTATCTTGACCATAGAATTACACTAGTGTGCTTTGTGTGCATTGAGCATGATCAAAACCAGATGTCATCCGATTTGTACTGACTTGATAATTGGATTAGACCTCGAATTTATTATGGAGTACAATCCCTAAATCCCGATATAATAACGGGCACATATAGTTAATAATTATTTCTTTGATTTATTAATGGGCGAGATTTATTCTGCTAAATTGATATGCCCGGTAAGTTAGAAAATAATATTAATTATATGGCGTGCCGTTGATTATTGATGGAATCCGTGTCCTGGTGAGTCAAGATGATGATGCCCCCTTCATGAGCTCAAAAGGTTCATCATGTTAAACCCTGCAGGTGGATTTGATCCGACATAATGATAAGGTTGAGTGGTACTAGTCAAGGAGCCAGAAGTTGATTAATTAAAATTGTCAGTAATTTAAATTAATCGACGGGCATTCGATATCCTAAACATGGGGGGATGGATGACTCATAATAGGTGGAGCCCATATGAAAATAGGGGGGGGGTTGGTGAGGAAGTTCAATAGAGATCCTTTAGTGGAATGGATCTTCATTAATGGATTGGTTTTAAATCCGTTAGTGGGATCTCTCCTTCTTCTTCTTCATCACCCTCTCGAGGACTGTTGCTGGGCCGATGAGGTTGTGGTGGCTTGCGGTGGCCGGCGGCGCAAGGGAGAGGGAAGCAAGGGTCGGCGGTTCCTAACGCTAGGGTTAGGGTTTCGGCTAGTGGAAGAAGAAGGTCTTTTGGCGCCTTGGTGATCTCGGTAGCTCATCGCCCACACGATGCCCGGGAGGGAAGGGCCATAAGGTAGAACGCTACGAGGTAAAGAGAAGTTTATTTCTCTCTCGGCTCTAGTTTCTTGTCTCGTCATTTTATGTGGCATGCTTGTTTAATTGTCTTGTTTAATTACTTGTTAATTAGCGGTAGATAATTAAATATTGGACCCCGATAATAAACACAAAAATCGGCGATCGACTCGTCGTCTTTTCCATGATCGTTTAGTTAGGAGAATTACAAGGCTCGATCTTTGTGATTGACCAAGTTGTAATTCGTACCGAACGATACGATGACGAGATGATCGTTGGGAGACGGGCCTCCATTCGGATTAATTTTTTTTTTAATCCGTAGACATGGAGAGGTCTCTCAAGGACGACCAAGTATTCGTTAGGGAAACCCGCCAAGCTATACCCAACAGATCGCCGGCAAAACCTAATTAAAGAATATGATGAACTTGTAATTAAGATGCCAATTGGAGTACAAGACTGTAGATGCTCTCGTTGTGTGCTTTGTTTCTCTATATTCAGCTATCTTTTGATCATAATGATGCCTCCGTAGAAGATTTTAACGTGTACATTTAGTTGATTGTGGAGACATAAATATTTGGCAATGTTAATTTTTTTTTATAAATTTTATTTATTCTTGTAATGGTTTTCTTTTGGCACTGTGGGGAATTTATGGGGACATTTCATTTTCTTGATCTACATGAAATCATGGTAATTTATGACCACTGAATATTGCCATGTCATTATGACATTCTTGTTATGGTTGGTACTGTTTATGCTATGTATTTTGTAAATTGGTATATTTGTTATTGTGGCATATGGTTTATAAAATTCAATATGTTCATAATGTTAAATTGATTTAACTAGTATTTCTTGTAGAATCATTATGGATAAGAGTTGAATGTTTTTACCAAGACAAACTAAGGAGTATAGAAATAGATATTTTTTACCTAGACAAACTGAGGAATATTGTGATCCTGAGTTGTCAATTCAAATTCTTTTGCAACAAAGAGATGAAAGAGCTCAAGTAGAACAAGTAATATTTTACTCATGCCAATGGAAGCCCCTCAAGTAATGCGGTAGAAGAAAATTGGTAAGATGCTTTATACTCTTCATTTATTTTATTTTAAAGTATTTTTAATTATCATTATGTATTAAAAAAGTATTAATATGTCTATATAGGATGCAATGAAAGAATTATAAAATCAACTTCCTGAGGACTGTAATGATCAAGTGAGTCTGAATGATATATTTGCTCACATCATTGAATCGGATAGACCTGGTGGAGTAGGTATGCTTAGTGTTGATGTTAGCCCATCTGATTTATGGGGAGTAGTTCTTAGCTGTGGCACATGCAATCAACTAGTGATGGAACGGAATACAAAGTTAGAAAAGATGAATAAGGAAATTAAAAAGCAAGACCATTGCAATGTTAGAAACAAATATTTCTGATCAATCAACCCCAAATCCTCTTTTAAATTGTAATAATAGTCAACACACTTCATTAATTAGTAATCCACAAGGTTCTATTTCATCTTATGGGTAAGATTTGTTTAATTTCTATTTTATTATATGTTCCACGTCTCTTGAAACTTTTGATCTATTGTGGACTTACATGTAGATTGGAAGTTTGGTCTCGATCAAAAGTTTATTAGATTCGACAAAATTATGGCAAAAGGAGTGTTTCTTAGCTTGGATCCAAATGATATGGCAAGGAGACAAAAACTAGAATCAAATTGGTGTGAAGTACAAGTATTAGTTGTGCTAGAACTAGAAGAAAATTTAATTAGATCTTATGATCTTTTACAAAAGTTTGAGGATACACTTAGAGGAATGACAACTTGGCCTTGTCATCTGATACGATTTTAACCTTTTAGTGATATATTATTAATTTTTTTATATTTATCATGTTATTAAAATTTTAAATAAATATGAAATATATTTGCAATTAGCAAGCAACGAGGATTACTATTAATGCATATGAAATGATACTTTATCTGCTTCTCGTTTAGTATGATATTCAAACTTTTAAATGATTTTTATTAGGTTTATATTTTCATTGTTTAATTTGCTTATACAAATTTATGGTTTGTATTTGTAGGTAATAGGGGTTTGGATTTTGCTTATATTATGATGGTTGAAGATGGTTGAAAGAAAATTAGTTGAATTTTTATTTTACAAGATTTTCTTAGATCTAAAACTTAATATTTTGTTAATATTTAGTTAGTGCTAGGTTTAATACTTTTACATTAGTATTGCATTTGTGCTTTTGTATGATGGAATGATTGGATGATTGATGAAAGCCAAGGAGGGGTTACAAGCTTACAAGACAAAGCCGAGGATGAAGAGGCATTGAAAGAGAATTGGAGGACCCCAGACAAGGTCCAAGACTAAAAACATGAAGCAAGCCTTGGAGGGCTTAATAATGGAGCTTAAGGAAAAGGAGGATCAATGCACAATGGAGGCAACAACTAAATGGATCACATTCCTTCAACTTGAAAGTGAAATTGAGCCAACATGATGACCATTTTCGTATGTATTTTTGGAAGATTTTTTTAGAGTGACTTTCAATGTCCTTTGGTGGGTTTTAATGCCTTTTTGAGAGTTCCTAAAATAGTATTAGGAATTAGTGGTTGCATTAGTGGAAAATAAATGCCCATGCATTCATGCATGCATGATAATGGTGCATCATTAGTGCTTAGTGGGAAGTGTAGTAGAGGTTAATGTTTCAACCTCCACTAAGTCTATATATAGGAAAACTCTTGTATGGTTAAAGAAGTTTTTGGTTGGAATGAAATATGAGTTTTCGCTATTGTGAGAGCTTCCTTAGAGTTCTTAGGCAAAGAACTAAATCTAATCTTATCAAGATAACTTGTGGCGATCAAAACACCCATGACTTATTACTCACCTTCTTATCTTTCTTGAGTGTGGCATCAATATCCTTCCCCAACTAAATTTCAAGGCAAACCAATTACGATGATCTTATCATTTGGTATCAGAGCCAAGTTCCTTGATTTTCAGGTTTGTGTTATGTTTGTCAATTCAAAAAAAAATATCATCCTTTTGTTCTTGTTCATCTTTGGTATCTTTTCATTCTCCATATCTATTTGTCACCAATTTCTGTTCTCTATTTGGGTCATAAACTCAAAAAAAAAGAAAGAAAAAAAATCAAAAAAAGGATAAAAAATGGAAAAAAAGGAAAAAAGAAGAGAATTTGTGAATTAAAAGGACTCAATATTCCTCTCATTAATATTGCTCTTGATCATTGCTGAATTTCTTGTTCTATCCGTTTATTTCTCTTGCTCTACTCATATTTTCTTGTTGGTTTCTTGCTCACTTGATTGTCAACTTACTGTCTTGAGAAGAAAAAAAATCATTGATAAGGTTCTTTTCTTAAGAACTTATAAAGGAAGCTGAGTGGCTAAATTTGAGTGCAAACACGTGAGTAGAGTGGTGAGGTCCTTCTAACATTTCTTTTGTAATTGTCCTTGTCATCTTCTTCTGTTACAAGCATGAGTGGGGAAAGAACACCTAATTCCCCTAGGCGAGATCCTAATAGGCTTCAAATGGAGGCACTTATGCAACACTTTGAGAGGTTGCTTCAAAGATACCTTGAAGGATTACACGAAAGGATGGACCGACTTGAAGGAGGAAGAGTTTCCAACCATGAGGGCAATTCTAATCGTGAAGAATCTCATCAAGCAAGTGACCTATTCTATGATTCTCCAAGAGAAGGAAGGAGGCGTGAAGGGGGGAGAAGATGTGAAAGAGGAGGTAGAGACCATAGATGTGAAGATGATCTACGAGGGGTGAAAGTTAAGGTACCTTCTTTCCAAGGGAGGAATAACCCTGAAACATATCATGAGTGGGAGATGAAAATAGAACAAATCTTCTCATGCAACAATTACAATGATGCAAAGAAAGTGAAGGTGGTTGCCCATAAGCTCACTGATTACACCTTAATTTGGTGGGATCAAGTGCAAAAAGAGAGAAGAAGGTATAGAGAGCATCCTATAGACACTTGGGATGAAATGAAGACTTTGATGAGAAGGAGATTTGTGCCTTCCCACTACCACAAGGATTTACACAACAAATTGCAAAGACTCATCCAAGGGAGTAGGAGTGTGGATGAGTATTACAAGGAGATGGAGGTGGCTTTGATTAGGGTCAATATTGTGGAGGATAGGGAAGCAACCATGGCCCGATTTCTCCATGGCCTAAACCGAGATATTGGAGACATTGTGGAGTTACAACATTATGTGGAGCTTGAAGACTTAGTTCATCAAGCAATGATAGTAGAACAACAATTAAAGAGAAAGGGCAATATGAAGAAATCAGAGTAGGGATATCAAGTGCTTTAGGTGTTTGGGAAAATGACATATTGCATCTGAATGCCCGAATAAGAAGACTATGGTGGTGAGGGATAATGGGAGTATCTCTAGTGAAGAAATTTCTTCTCATTCCTCTTCCTCAAGCGATGGGGAAAATGATGGAGCAGCCTATGCGCAAGATGGAGATCTCTTGGTAGTTAGGAGGTTATTGGGAAGTCAAGCCAAGGAGCATGAAGAGGACCACAGAGAAAATATTTTTCATACCCACTACCTTATTTAAGGTAAAACATGCTTTATGATCATTGATGGTGGAAGTTGCACCAATGTGGCAAGTACTAGGTTGGTCACCAAACTCAACCTAAAGACTACACCACATGCAAGGTCATATAAACTCCAATGGCTGAGTAATAGTGGTGAATTGGTAGTGAATCAGCAAGTGTTGATTAATTTCTCCATAGGCAAATATGAAGATCAAGTTCTACGTGATATTGTACCTATGGAGGCAAGCCACATTCTTCTTGGGAGACCTTGGCAGTTTGATAGGCGAGTTCCCCATGATGGATTCTCTAACAAGTTCTCTCTTGTTCACAATTATTGTAAAGTCACATTTGAACCATTATCACCTAGGGAGGTTTGTGAGGATAAAAAAAATGAGAGAGAAAAGAGAAAAAGAAGAGCGAGAGCTTAAGAAAGAGAAAGAGTGTGCAAAAAAGAAAATAATTGATTTTGAAGACAAAATTCAAAAGAAAAGAGAGAATGAGGGAAAAAAGAGAGAAGAATAGAAAATTTGTTTACAAGAAGAAGTGAGGTGAAGAGAGCTTATTTGACAAGGTAGTCTATATTTCTTTTTTTGTGCAAGGAAACTTACTTGGAATCTAATACTAACTCCCTGCCTAGTGATGTTGTTGTTATTTTGCAGGATTTTGAGGATGTGTTTCCCAAGGAAGTACCTCACGGTTTTCCACCAATGAGGGGGATAGAACACTAAATAGATCTTATTCCTGGCGCTTCTCTACCCAATAGGCCAGCTTATAGGAGCAACCCTCAAGAAACAAAGGAGATACAAAATCAAGTGGAGGAGTTATTACAAAAAGGATGGGTTAGAGAGAGCTTAAGTCCTTGTGTTGTACCCATAATTTTGGTACCTAAAAAGGATGGATCATGGAGGATGTGTACTGACTGTAGAGCAATCAATAACATCACAATTCGGTATAAACACCCTATCCCTAGACTTGATGATTTGCTTGACGAATTGCATGGTGCTTGCTTCTTTTCTAAAATTGATTTGAAAAGTGGGTACCATCAAATTAGGATAAGGGAAGGGGATAAATGGAAAATTGCTTTCAAAACTAAAAATGGATTGTATGAATGGTTGGTAATGCCTTTTGGGTTAACTAATGCACCAAGCACTTTTATGAGGCTTATGAACCATGTTTTACGAGATTTTCTTGGAAAATTTGTGGTAGTATACTTTGATGATATTTTGGTATATTCCAAGAGTTTTGTTGAGCAAATTGCACATCTCCAATTTGTCTTGCATGTCCTTAGAAAAGAGAAACTATATGCTAACTTAGAAAAGTGTTCTTTTTGCACTGATCATGTGGGTTTTCTTTGGTTTTGTCATAAGTTCCAAAGGAGTGCAGGTTGATGAAGGGAAAGTTAATGTCATTAGAGATTGACCAACTCCTAAAACTGTGAGTGATGTTAGGAGCTTCCATGGGTTGGCAAGTTTCTATAGAAGGTTTGTGAAGGATTTTAGCACATTGGCAGCACCCCTAAATGAAATTGTTAGGAAAATATGGATTTTAAATGGGGGGAGAATCAAGAAAATGCATTTCAAGCAGTTAAGGACAAACTCATACACACCCATTCTTGCTTTGCTTGATTTCTCCAAATCATTTGAAATTGAATGTGATGCATCTCATGTGGGTATTAGGGTTGTTTTACTTCAATATGATCATCCCATTGTATATTTTAGTGAGACGTTAGGTGGCGCCACTCTCAACTATTCCACTTATGATATAGAATTGTTTGCACTTGTTAGAGATTTGCAAACATGACAGCATTATCTTTTGCCGAAAGAATTTGTCATTCATAGTGATCATGAATCTTTGAAGAATTTGAAAGAGCAGGGGAAGCTCAACAAAAGGCATGCCAAGTGGATTGAATTTCTTGAACAATTTCCTTATGTGATTAAGCACAAGTAAGGAAGGGCAAATGTTGTAGCAGATGCACTTTCAATAAGGTATAATTTGCTTGCTACACTTGAAACTAAATTGCTTGGCTTTGAACATATTAAAAAATTATATGTACATGATAATGAATTTTCCCAATTATATGCTGCGTGTGAAAAGAAATCACAAAATGGATTTGTTAGGCATGATAACTACTTGTTTAAGAATAATAGACTTTGTGTGCCTTGAGGATCCATGCGTGAATTGCTAGTTAGGGAAGCACATGAGGGGGGTTTAATGGGGCACTTTAGGGTTCAAAAGACCTTAGAAATGCTGCATGAACATTTTTATTGGCCACACATGAAGCATGATGTGCAGAAATTTTGTGAAAGGTGCATTGTGTGTAGAAAAGCAAAATCTAAGGTATCACCTTATGGACTTTACACTCCTTTGCCTATTCCTGATTTCCTGTGGACTGACTTGTCTATGGATTTTGTTTTAGAGCTGCCACGCACTCAAAAAGGTAAGGACTCTATTTTTGTGGCAGTTGATAGATTTTCCAAGATGACACACTTCATACCTTGCCACAAAGTAGATGATGCAACTCATGTGGCATATTTATTTTTCAAAGAGGTGGTAAGACTTCATGGCATGCCTAGGAGCATTGTTTCAGATCATGACACCAAATTCTTAAGCCATTTTTGGAGGACCTTATGGAACAAGCTGGGAACAAAGCTTCTTTTCTCCACCATATGCCACCCTCAAACTGACGGCCAAACTGAGGATGACAAAACAAAGGCGGAATATGTGAAGAAGCTTCATGAGCAAGTTAAAGCTCAAACTGAGAAGAAAATGGAGCAATATGCAAATAGAGCCAATAAAGGGAGAAAAAGAGTTGTCCTTGAACCCAGTGATTGGGTGTGGGTTCATATGAGGAAGGAAAGGTTCCCTGCCCAAAGGAAATCAAAGCTTCAACCAAGAGGAGATGAACCATTCCAAGTATTGGAAAGAATTAATGATAATGCTTACAAGATTGACTTGCCCGGTGAGTATGGTGTTAGTTCAATGTTTAATGTGGTTGATTTGCGTCCTATTGATGTTGGTGATGAGGACCTAAATTCGAGGATGAATTCACCTAAAGAAGGAGGGAATGATGAAAGCTAAGGAGGGGTTACAATCTTACAAGACAAAGTCGAGGATGAAGAGGCGTTGAAGATAATTGGAGGACCCCAGACAAGGTCCAAGACTAAAAACATGAAGCAAGTCTTGGAGGGCTTAATAATGAAGCTCAAGGAAAAGGAGGATCAATGTATAATGGAGACAATAACTAAATGGATCACATTCCTTCAACTTGAAAGTGAAATTGTGCCAATATGAGGACCATTTTCGTATGTATTTTTGAGAGATTTTTCTAGAGTGACTTTCATTGTCCTTTAGTGGGTTTTAATGCCTTTTTGAGAGTATTAGGAATTAGTGGTTGCATTAGTGGAGAATAAATGCCCATGCATTCATGCATGCATGATAATGGTGCACCATTAGTGCTTAGTGGGAAGTGTAGTAGAGGTTAATGTTTCAACCTCCACTAAATCTATATATAGGAAAATTCTTGTATGGTTAAAGAAGTTTTTGGTTGGAATGAAATATGAGTTTTCTCTATTGTGAGAATTTCCTTAGAGTTCTTAGGTAAATAACTAAATCTGATCTTATCAAGGCATTTTGTGGCGATCAAAACACCCATGTCTTATTACTCACTTTCTTATCTTTCTTGAGTGTGGCGTCAATATCCTTCCCCAACTGAATTTCAAGGCGAACCGATTGCGGCGATCTTATCAATGATGTGGCCAATGAATTGGATATTTTGAATGTAAAGCTTTTATATTTTGTATAGTGGGTGAATTGTGATGATGGATAAACTATGATGATGTGTAATTTTTTCTATTATATAGTGAATATTTTGTATTCTGAATATCAGTAACAATATATAATATCTTTATAAAATATATAATTAACATTTAATATTATCTTATATTTAAGTTAAAATGACAGTTTAAAATGTCCTTATAAATTATCATTACTGAAAGTTTAAAATGCCCATGAAATATTTTTTTGTGATATTTTTTATTATCAGTATATTCTTATATTTAAGACACTTTTGAAATTAGAATAAATATTTTATAATGACATTATTCAAATATCAAGAATATTAGAGGGTCTATGTCAACTCCATATTTTAATATATTATTCGGGTATATCACAATAGTTTTAGTATCACTAAGGCTACATTTAGTAGGATGTAATCCACCCTGTAATGTTATCGAGATTACATTACAAGTTGGATTCCTTTGTTTGGAATCACTTTAAGATTGTAATGCAATGTAATCTCGATTACAAAAGAGGTTGATGATTTGTAATCTGGATTACAAACTAAAACCTTCGTAATCTGGATTACATTACAGCTTGTAAAGTCGTCGGTCGGGCGGTGACAGTCGTTGGTCGCCGCCGGCGACCACCGCCGCCGGCGACCACCGCCGTCGGCGACCATCGCCGCTGGCGACCACCGGCCGGCTGGCCGCCGGCGACCGCCGCCGCCGGCGGCCCGGCCGCCGGCGTTCGCCGGCCGGTCAATGGTCACCGGCCGCCCGGCGACGGTCGTCGGTCATCAATCTTGATTACATTACAGGATGGATTGCCCCTCACCAAACAAAAGAATTCAACTTGTAATGGTTATCAAAGATTACATACAACTCATTACCAAACATAACAATGTAATCAAGATTACATTACAAACTTGATTACATTACAGACCAGATTACTTTATCCCCTACCAAACATAGCCTAAAAGTATACTATAAGGACGCTTATGTGTGTCATTAAAGATCTTATTTTTAGTAGTAGCTAATTGGCTGGGATTCCAATGAGTGGCGGGAAAGATGCAATCATAGTGGCCAAAGGTTCCATTTTGATCGTGAAAGTGTGTCTGGAAATTAACAATGATCTTGTTCATTAATTTTAGTAGGTTTGTGCTATGTAGAAGGTTGAGTTCACTTGTTTTCTGAATGTTCAAACGTTATATAGGCTTAAATATTAGCACTTGTGTCTGTTTGTATTCATCTAATTTCGTTAAGCAGCAGTCAAGACTACTATATCCATATGTTCAGTCGTATGCACTATTTACTTCTATGTATCTTGCTCTATATGATGTTGTATGGAGTATAATTTTGCGTTCTATGATTTTTTTACTAAGCTTGACTTTGTCACGTCCCAGGCCCATGCTTATTCGAAAAACAGACAATATCTCTCTTGTACGGCAAGACAATCTGAAACATTTTACATACATCTCACGCAAATAAAATATATAGCTTAGCCAATACGGTTGGTAACTCATATATAAAGTAAACTCCATAACCATGCAATATATGAGATAGTAAGAAAAGAAAATACATATCCTAGCTAAAACTCAAATCCAACGATAATATACCAAGTCCATATACACATAAACATAGCTCCACTCGCAATCGATCATTAAAGAAAATATACAACAACAACAACAACAACAACAACAAAGCCTTATCCCACTAGGTGGGGTCGGCTATATGGATCCTTTTACGCCATTGAGTTCTATCCCCTACTATATCATCATCTAGATTTAAATAAAATTTATCTTGTTTTATTGTTGCCAACCAAGTCTTTTTTGGTCTTCCTCTCCCTCTTTTAATGTGCGTATTTATCATAGTTTCACATCGTCTAACAGGGGCATTTATTGGTCTTCTAAGTACATGTCCGTACCATCTCAAACGTGTCTCCCGAAGTTTTTCTTCAATAGATGCAACTCCGACTTTCTCTCTAATACTCTCATTCCTTATTCTATCCATCCTCGTATGTCCACACATCCACCTTAACATCCTCATCTCTGCAACTTTCATCTTTTGCTCATGTGCTCGAGTCATAGCATTAAAGAAAATATCCATCTAATAAAGAAAATGTGGACCTTAACATCCTCATCTTTTGCTCATGTGGACCTAGGAGAGGATTCAATTGTCAGTCCAATGTTGTCGAGCACTTTGGAGTTTTTTCGCATTTTCTTTATTTCCACATTTTTCTTGGTTTCTACATTTTCTTTATTAGATGGATATTTATTTAAAGAAAATATCCATCTAATAAAGAAAATGTAGAAACCAAGAAAAATGTGGAAATAAAGAAAATGCGAAAAAACTCCAAAGTGCTCGACAACATTGGATTGACAATTGAATCCTCTCCCAGCTCCACGTAAAACAACTACCGACTACCTGAAACAGAATTAGATACAAGGGATGGTAAGTCCAAGTGGACATTGTGGGTAATTAGATAGATAAATACATGACATATAAAAAGATACAACAAGCAAGTAGAAGCAACAGTATACAGTCTCAGAAATAGAATAATATATATGAATATGCAAAATGGAATGAAAGTGCAGATACTAGCTTATATATATATATATATGTCAATCAAATGCAACAATCATAGCTCAAATAAATGCAACAAACATAGATAAATGCACAAGGCAATAAATGCAACATGATGCAATGACATATGCCACACTTGACGCCAGTCAAGCCACCATCACATTGTTGGTGCAGGAAGCACCATATCGAACCTTGTTTTGATATTGGCAAAGGATTCAAAGTTAAGTTTATTGGTGATCTAACAATGTTACTCAAGTGTGCAGGAAAAGTCCTAGCGAAGGGCTGCTAGGCACCTGGCGAAGGGCTGCCAGGAAACAAAGTCCTAGCGAAGGGCTGCTAGGCATCTGGCGAAGGGCTGCCAGGAAACAAAGCCTTAGCGAAGGACTGCTAGCTAGGCACCTGGCGAAGGAATGCCAGGATACAAAGCCCTAGCGAAGGACTGCTAGGCATCAGGCGAAGGGCAGCTTGGTACTCAAGACCTGGCGAAGGACCGCTAGGCAAAAGTCCAACCAGAGGAGCGGTTGGCATCAGGTACATTCTCCCGAGAGGAGTAGGTGAGGACGCGTTCCCCTTCGAGGGAACAGTAGGTGTCGGTTCGACCTAGGGCTCCATTTTGGAGGCCCAAAGTCAGAACCAAGACAGCTAAGGCTGTATAAACTAACACATTATTATTTTATGTTGTTTTGGACTAACCCTGGATGCAGGACCAAAGGAACGAGTGTCTGCAGCTCAGAGAGCCTCAAAGGAGTGAGGCAGTGGCTGAGTAGGGCGCCCGGAGTGTCCCGGGCGCCCCCAAGGTGCATACAAAACAATGTAAGTAAGGAAGGCTTCGAACAGCTGCTGGGCGGGGCGCCCCCGTGCTCCCGGGCGCCCCCAGAGTCCCGGGCGCCCCCAATAGCAAACCATCGAAGCAGAAGCCAGCGAAGCCAAGGGATAAGGTTTGACCCGGTCAACCCGGGCGCCCCCAGCGTCCCGGGCGCCCCGGTCAAGATCTGATCTCGAGTTTGAAGGGATCAGAAGCTGACCGAGACCGAGATGGATCGAGTGACACGTGGGGGGCACCCCCGACGTTCCGGGCGCCCTCAGGGCCTATAAAAGGGCCCTCGACCCCAGGCTTCAGGGCAACACATCTTCCAACGCTGTAACATTCTTCTGCTCCTGCGCTTCGCTCCAGAAACCTTCCAACTCGACACGAAAGCGCCGATGACGTCCCTCTGCTCTGAGAAACATCCCATATCGAACGTCGGTAACGAAGAACTAATTTTTTATTTCCGTTATACTACTACTGTACTAGAACTGTAATCTTTTGTAAGAATCTTTGTGCGATTATAGAATTGCCCTCAGTAAACGGTCAACGACTGTGGGCCTTGGAGTAGGAGTCGACCCAGGCTCCGAACCAAGTAAAATCGATCGTGTCTCTGTGTGATTTTGTTTTCTTAATTTCCGCTGCGTACTTGCTCTAAGTTTTTCCGAAAAACGTTAACGATATTCACCCCCCCTATCGTTTCTCTCGATCCAACAAGTGGTATCAGAGCGGGGTAGTTCAAACTTGGTGCAACCACCAGTTTGAAAGTTTTTCGGATTTACAAAATTTTTAATCTTATTTCTTTTCTTTCTAGTTAATCAACACCACTCGATCTTTTTCGCCTTTTATTTTAAAAATAAGAAATATCTGTAGGTGGATTTAAAACAATCAACTTTTGAAAATTTGTCATAAAATTTATTATTATTATTATTATAATATTTTTTTCTCGAAATTCGTGCTACCCTAATTCGAGCAAAGTTTTTTTTTCATTGACTTCTTACTTTTTCATCATTAATCAGAAGTAATAAAATCAACATTTTCACAAATTTGTCATAATTTTTTATTATTATTTTAACTCAAAATTCATGCAATATTTTTGTTGGGCTATATCTTTTCTCTCACACACTACTAATCCAAGACCAAGTCTTGGTACATTTTTTTTGTTATTTTGTTTGTGTGCAAGGTTTATATTAAATGGCCAACCAAGAGTGGAACAGTGCACGTCCACCACTATTCTCCGACGAGAACTTCACGTTTTGGAGATGTCAAATGGAGTCCCTTCTAAAGGCCCACATGGACTTATGGCAGATCATCCAAATGGGATTCTCGTTTCCCGTAGAAGATGAGTCATCAATCGAGTGGGACAAACTGGATGAACACACCCTCAATCAAATTGAGACCGATGCAAGGGCAACTGCAATCCTATAATGTGGCCTAACCAAAGAGCAACTCGAGCTAGTAGGTCCATGTAGATGTGCTAGAGAAATCTGGGAAAAACTGATTGACCTTCATCAAGAGATCTCAGTTGAAGAAGAAGATCAGGTAAGTTATCTTGCCCTTTCGGTCCAAGCACAAACAGCCGAGTCAGAGTCTGAACCCGAAGTCGAACCAGAATCAGACGACGAATTAACTGAGACGGTAACCGATTTTGAATTCTTTTCAAAATTTGAATTAAATAATCAAACAGATACTGTAATGGTCGAGGAAGGTGTAAATTCTTTTGCAAGGAAAAATCTCAAAGAACCACCAAAGAAGGAGCTTCAACTAGTACCCGAGTCCGACTCAAACACAGAATCAGAAGATGAGCCTAGATCCGAGTCGGCAAGAATCAAGGTGGAGATTCCCAATAAGGAACCAAAAGGTAAAAGTGTAAAATCAGATTTTAAAAATCATGTAATTTGTTACACATGCAGGGAGAGAGGGCACTACCAAAGTGAGTGTCCTACTCGTAAGATTCAAACGACACCACCGATGGCGACAAAGGAACCAGTTCCAAAAGCACGAAGGGACAAAAGTTGCATCCAATGCTTCAAGTGCCAGGAGTTCGGGCATTACCAACGTGAATGCACAGATAAAAGAGCTACCAAGAATGCCGGACAAACGATCGACAAAGGTAAATTTACAATATTTGAAAATCCGTTATTTACCTTGAATAATGTGATTGATTCATGTAACTTAATTAAAGCAAACTTCAGAAAATTGAAACAAGAAAATGAAACCCTAAAACATAAGGTCAATAAGTTAGAAAATTTAATTCATAATCTTGCTGATTTTGAAAATCCGGAGTATTACTCCAATTGTGACCTTACTTAGACAATTGTTTGTTTTAATTATGCGTTTCTTTTTATTTTTGTTTTTTTTTGCTTAGAATTAGGATTGGTTAGTGTAAGGACTAAATCAATTAATTGAAATTTGAACAACATAGTATTGGGTGGAGGTGAGATGATAGTACGTTAGGGAAGCCATCTTGGCGGAACTAGCCGAAGCTACCGATCCAAGACCCAAACTAGTTAGACCAGAATTTACCAAAAAGTAATTTTGAAGATGAAATTTCACTAAGAGGCTTTGTCTAGGAAAGGGTTGATGATCTAATAAGGCTACGGCCAAAGAAGGCCTTGTGCCTCGCCAAGACCTGGAAGCCAATTTTTGAAATTCAAATTCAATTTACTCTTTGTTAAATTCGAATCTAACACAAATTTTCAGTTAATTTTAGATCCAAATATCTCTTTTCAAAATAAATTTAAATTGGGTTTAAAAATTAATTTAACTTTTCAAAATTAATCTTTCTATTAAAATATGCATCTCACAAAACAGTTAAGGATATCCTGTTTTGTCACTTAGAAATGGGTGAGATGCTTAGGACATAAAGTTGAGTCCAACCCAACCAACTAATTCAAATTAAATTAAAATCAAATCTTAATTAAATCAAAATTAAATCTTAATTAAATCAATTAAATTTAATTAAATCTTAATAAATTAAATTTAATTCAATCAAATTCAAATTTAATTTAACTAACTTTTAAAATTCAAAGTTAAAATTCTAATTAATTTCAAAATCCTCAAAAATCATTTTTTTTTAAAAACTAAGGTTTAATGTTTCAAAATTAACCATTTTTTGTTAAAATTAAATATTTGTCTCACACAACCCATAAGGTTAACATGTTTGACCACGTAGAACCGGGTGAGACATCTAGGACCTAAAAGCATGATTCACTATCCTTTTAAATATAAAAAAAAAGTTTGCAAAAATTATTCAAACTTACCTCTAATTTTTAATTTATTGTACTGTACCCTACTTTTTCATTTATCACATTTTTTTTGTCAAATATCACAATAAATAGAGTCTAGGGCTTATTCTGATTTAGTCAAAATAGTCAACCCTAGTCCATATAGTCAAACCTGGTCAACACTGAAGTCCCTTAAGGAACTTAGATAAAAGACAGACTGTGTCGGATACAGGGGGAGTTCTTCTTAATTTTTTTCGAAAAAATTCAAATTTTTCAAAAACCTTATGCTTTAAAACTTATTCAAAAACCCTCGATATTACTATCTCGTTGAAAAATTATCATCATGATTTTCGAAAACTGTGCTATCATTTCAAGTTATGTTTTCAAAATTTTATCTTGAAAGTTATCATACTCAGAAGATTATTCAAAATTATTCTTTTGATTTTAATAAACCCTAAAGACACAGAGGAAGGTCCACTTCATGATCTACAAGGACTCCTAGGATGTGTCAAATTTAGGGGGAGTTTGAGTCAAAAGAAGAATTTCTGAAATATTTTTTTTGGTAATTATTTGTTTTGAAGTTATTAGATAATTCTTATAATTTAAATCGAACCCTAAGAACTCAGAGGAAGAATACTTGTGGTCAACAAGCTTCCAAGGACTGTATCAAGTTTAGGGGGAGGTCAAATTAAAAGAGTTATTAAACATTTCTAAATAATATGTTTTCATACACTATATTTTCAAAATTGTGTCGAAAACATTTGTCTTACAAAATAATATTATTTTAAAATGTTTTTGTGGCTTATAAAATTATTTTTGAAATACCTTTGAAATAATATTTACTTGGGTTGAAAAATTTTCAGGACACTTAGGAAAATGTCCTTGTAGTTAACAAGGTTTCCTAGGATTGTGTCAGACTAGAAAAGAAATCAAGTCAAGTATTCAAAATAAAATTAATTTTTTTTGCATAATCTTCAAAAGTACTTCTATTTTTCAAAGTACAATGTTTTGAAAAGTACTAATACTTGTAAAGGCAATAGTGTTCTAAGTGCATGAAGTTTCTAAAAGACTTGCCTACAAATATAAAATATTTTTTTAAGTGGAGTTTTGTTGGTGCAGTTTAAAGTTTTTGCTATACTTTCAAGAACTATGCTAAGTATTTTTATGTTTTCAAAACTCATAGGCTCTGATACATAAATTTTTTTTTAAACATCATTCAAAATATATTTTGTTATTGATATATGGCCAAGGGGGAGAGTAGAAATTAAATTCTTCCTTAAACGTTTTCTTTTTTTTTAAAGGTTATCTTAGAAATGGTTTAAAACTTAGGAGAAGAATTTCACATTAAGGGGGAGAGAAAGGAAAGAGAGAAATTGTTTTAATCTTTATCTCTTTTTCAAAAAGTGCTTCAAAAGTTTCTAAGTATTTCTAAGTGTTTCAAATTTTTGTTAAGTGCATGTCTTCTCCTAAGTAAATTTTTTCCTTAATAAACAAAATTTGTTTGAGCAAAAAACTTGTTCCAAAATTTTGCCAAATATTTCCAAGTAAAGTTTTTTGGTGAAAAACTTGTCTAGAAATTTCTTAAAGATCTTGTTTTCCAAAATGCACAAAGTGCTTCCAAACAAATATTTCTAAGTGTGCAAAAATGTTTTTGGTAAACAAATTGTTTTTGGGAAATTTGAATTCAAAATTTTGCCTAAGTAATTTTTTTTGGTTTTAATTTTTTTTGGTTTGGTTTTAAACAAAATTTAGGCTTGCAAAGCTCTTCAAAATGGAAAATTGTCTAAGTGTAAAAAGCTTTTGGTGCAAAGGCTTTTATTTTTTTTGAAAAACACTTTGTCAAAAAACTTAGAAATTTTTACAAAAACTCAAAACTCCCTATTAAGAACCTTGTTCGCCCATGTATGTTTTTGATATATGTCAAAGGGGGAGGAAAGGTCAAAGTTAAGTGTTTTAAGTGCCTTATAACACAAGTATTCAGGGTTTTAGGGGGAGTATGAGAAATAAAGATTTTTTTTACTCTACATTAATTCTGTTCATAAACAGTTATACTTCATTGTTTACCTTTTGTTCTTAACTGTTATAAGTTTTTAACTTAACTTTGAATTGTGTTGCCATAAATCAAAAAGGGGGAGATTGTTGGTGCAGGAAGCACCATATCGAACCTTGTTTTGATATTGGCAAAGGATTCAAAGTTAAGTTTATTGGTGATCTAACAATGTTACTCAAGTGTGCAGGAAAAGTCCTAGCGAAGGGCTGCTAGGCACCTGGCGAAGGGCTGCCAGGAAACAAAGTCCTAGCGAAGGGCTGCTAGGCACCTGGCGAAGGGCTGCCAGGAAACAAAGCCCTAGCGAAGGGCTGCTAGGCACCTGGCGAAGGAATGCCAGGATACAAAGCCCTAGCGAAGGACTGCTAGGCACCAGGCGAAGGGCAGCTTGGTACTCAAGACCTGGCGAAGGACCGCTAGGCAAAAGTCCAACCAGAGGAGCGGTTGGCATCAGGTACATTCTCCGAGAGGAGTAGGTGAGGACGCGTTCCCCGTCGAGGGAACAGTAGGCGTCGGTTCGACCTAGGGCTCCATTTTGGAGGCCCAAAGTCAGAACCAAGACAGCTAAGGCTGTATAAACTAACACATTATTATTTTATGTTGTTTTGGACTAACCCTGGATGCAGGACCAAAGGAACGAGTGTCTGCAGCTCAGAGAGCCTCAAAGGAGTGAGGCAGTGGCTGAGTAGGGCGCCCGGAGTGTCCCGGGCGCCCCCAAGGTGCATACAAAACAATGTAAGTAAGGAAGGCTTCGAACAGCTGCTGGGCGGGGCGCCCCCGTGCTCCCGGGCGCCCCGCTGCTCCCGGGCGCCCCCGCTGCTCCCGGGCGCCCCCAGCGTCCGGGCGCCCCCAATAGCAAACCATCGAAGCAGAAGCCAGCGAAGCCAAGGGATAAGGTTTGACCCGGTCAACCCGGGCGCCCCCAGCGTCCCGGGCGCCCCGGTCAAGATCTGATCCCGAGTTTGAAGGGATCAGAAGCTGACCGAGACCGAGACGGATCGAGTGACACGTGGGGGGGCGCCCCCGACGTTCCGGGCGCCCCCAGGTCCTATAAAAGGGCCCTCGACCCTAGGCTTCAGGGCAACACATCTTCCAATGCTGTAACGTTCTTCTGCTCCTGCGCTTCGCTCCATAAACCTTCCAACTCGACACGAAAGCGCTGACGACGTCCCTCTGCTCCGAGAAACATCCCATATCGGACGTCGGTAACGAAGAACTAATTTTTTATTTCCGTTATACTACTACTGTACTAGAACTGTAATCTTTTGTAAGAATCTTTGCGCGATTATAGAATTGCCCTCAGTAAATGGTCAACGACCGTAGGCCTTGGAGTAGGAGTCGACCCGGGCTCCGAACCAAGTAAAATCGATCGTGTCTCTGTGTGATTTTGTTTTCTTAATTTCCGCTGCGTACTTGCTCTAAGTTTTTCCGAAAAACGTTAACGATATTCACCCCCCCTCTATTGTTTCTCTCGATCCAACACACATCATATCTGTGAAGCTGAGTGGGTAGGGTTGTGACAACTGTACACACTCCAACAACTACCACTACTATAAGTGGGTGGTTTAGTGGACAGGATGTTGGGAGCCAACTACTCTAAAACCCCAGGAAAAAGGGTGAGCCACCAACAGTTATGCTATCCCTCGAAAATAATGGAGAGGGTGTCAACTGCTTACCTACAACTCCAACATCCACTACTCATAAGTGGTTGAGTTTGACACAATAGAATGACTACTCGCACTCTAGCAATTACCACTACCCATGAGTGTTCGAGTGGGTAGAAAAACTATATGATTGACGATGGGCTTAACCATATGGATGCCAATGATCGCCAGTATGCAACTATGTAGATATGATGCATGTTACTAATATGCACAATCAGCCAAGTCATAACTATGCAATGATACGATAAATAAATATCAGAATCACTAAACATGTAACTAATATACTGGGTAAGGCATATCTAATATCAACTAGACCTTAGTTGTGTTTAATGATAATTTATAAGTACTCACATACAAGCGGTACTTTACAAATCAGGAAATCAACAGGTAAGACTGTATGAACATAAATTTTGATTAGCTCAAAGATCAAGCAATGAAAGTATCAAAGGATGATATCAAAAGGACAAGAATAAGATAAAGCCATCCTACTCAGAAATAAAATAACTATGCATTTAAGTTCAATAAACTATAGATACAAAGAAGAAGTACCCGACTTAAATGTAGAACATATCAGAAAGAGCCCCTGCGTTCGAACACACGTAAATAGTTAATGTCCTATATCAAGATCAGAGTTAAGTTATTTATACAATTAATAAAGTAGATAAATTAAATACTAAACTAGATTATAAAAATTCTCAATTATTATAATCATTTAATTAATCCAAATTAAATGGTTAACTCTTAGCCAACCAAATTATCGTGATTAAGCTTATCACTAGTTTAGCTTAAGACCAACCCAAAAGGGTCACCTCGAGTAAACTTAATCCAACCCAATACATGCTCACAAAATTTATAACTACACATGTGATCCCTGAATTTATATTAAGCTAAGGCTCTTGACCCCATTGCTAAGTAATCATTTCAAACCTTAACAGCAGCTAGAGCATCGACAAAGGGAAACTTACAGAAAGTTTCAAATGATTCACACACAAGAAAAATTCGTATCTCTGATCTAACTAAGATTTCCCATCCCATATCATCGCCAAAAAAAAAATAGCAACTACAATTTGTTGGTACAATCTCTACACTAGTTCAAACCTAAACCGGTTCCAATTCAACCAAAATCCCTCTACTTCTTTGAAGCAGAAACCGATCTAACCCATTGAAATCATCTTCTTAATAGGACAACTCACAGAAAGCCTTACCTTACTTGCGCCATCAAAAGTGTTAGATCATTGACGTTTGCTAGAGGGGGGGTGAATAGCACTTTTCGATTCTTCTTGTACCTACGTTGTTAGTTGCGCAAGTGGAAACAATAATAATGAAAACAAACAACGCTAACAAGAACGATTTACTTGGTATCCACCCCTAAGGGTGACTAATCCAAGAATCCGTCGGTGGATCACTCCCCGGAGACCCTCCGGCTAGCCCTTGTCGCTCCTTGTGGGTGGAGAAACCTCGCCACAACATATCGACAACACCTGAGCACCAAGACTACTGTTTGACTCTTACCTAAAGCCAAACTCGTCAAAGGTTTTAGCCACCACGAAGTCCTCTTTAAATAGAACTAAAACTGAAACCCTTGCCACTAGTCGACTTCTCCTAGGGTAGTTGACTGGTGCCACTGAAAATCGACCGTTGCAACCCCAACGTTCGAATTTTCAGCCAACTCACCAGCCGCTACCAGTCGACTGCTCCTAGAGCAGTCGACTGGTCCAGAGCTGCATACCTTCTATGAATTTTATCAGTCGACTGCACTGCCCCACTCACACACCTAGGGTTTCTCTTCCCGAGTACACTTCTCTCAGCACTCGAACCCTAGGATTTCCCGAGTACAATCACACATCACTCGTACCCTCACAACTCGACTGACTCCTCATCAGCAGCCTCGATTATTGCCTTCGCGCCCTCTTCATCTTCGGCTCCCATCCCTCGGATGCACGCAAGCCTCCAGCTTGCCTCCATGCCATCCTTCACTCATGTCTCAGAATCCGCGCCCCTCAGCTCATCGTCCCTGCTCTCTATAGTCCCTTAGATGCACACACAAGCCTGCGACTTGTCTCCATGCCACCCTTCACCGTACCGAGGTCGTCCAGCCAAGTCAATATGTGTAAACCTGCACAACCTGTACACTCAACATACACATATTAGAACACAAGGGAAAACCTAACTTAAACCCTTTGCCCAAACAGTAAAACACTTGGTCACTCCGGACCACAGATTGCCTCAACAATCTCTCCCTTTTTGATGTTTGACAATACGTTTAAGTTAGAGAAACTAAATAGTAGTCAATAGCAATAATTAGCAAAAACAATGCTAAAACAACCAATTGGACTTACGTTGCCAAGACTCTATCTTGGACTTACACCGCCAATGCATATGCAATGCATGGATCCTATCCCAAGGCATCCTACACCTAACCCTCCAAGTTAGGAATTTTCCACACCTAACCCTCCAAGTTAGGATTTTCACACCTAACCCTCCAAGTTAGGACTTTTCCACACCTAACCCACCAAGTTAGGACTTTCCACACTTAACCCTCCAAGTTAGGACTTTTCACACACCTAACTTCCCAAAGTTAGGAATTTTCAACAAAACAGGCTTTTTAAAGTTTCTCCAAAGCTCCCCCTACATTGGACTTACAAAGGTTTTTTAAGAACCTCTCCAAGGTTCCCCTTACGCCAAGAATGAAGCAACCATGCTCCCCCTTAATCTCCGCTCCCCCTAAACCTAGGGTCTCCCGCAAAGGTGTGTTTGGTTTCCCAAATTAAACCCAACACTTCTCCCCCTTTGCCTAACATCAAAAATAACCCAACAATATCCCAATTATCGGTTCTTTTAATCCCCAGTGATCCTAAACACAGTGTACTAGCCCCCCATACACTTGTTTTACACCATTTGGACACAAATCAGCTGATGGATATCCACACCAGCCCTGACCAGTCGACTACCCTGGGGGGCAGTCAACTGATACTCTGAATATCAGTTTTTCTGGCCAATTTCAGAAATGCGCCAGAAATTCCACAAATCTTCAAAAATTTCCAAATTTTGTGGAGAACTTTGATACACTCATCAATTTCCCTTAAATTCCATGATACCCATATAGCCTCATTTTATACACTCACCAATAAACCATGAGACAAACCTTGATTCAAAGAATATGAAATCATAACCAAGGATTTTACTTTAAGGCCTTATCCCATCATCCAATAATACTCTATGACCTTCAAATCATAATATCAACCTATAAAATCTCATAAATTATCATGACCTTTTCTTATGCAAGTTCTTATCATTCAATGTGCCTTTTCTTGCTTAAACCCATGGATCAGTCGACTGCCCCTGGGGCAGTCGACTGCAAAAACTCACAAAATATTTCTGGGCTCTTACCAGTCGACTGCCCCCAGGGCAGTCGACTGATACCTGAATTTCAAGTTTTTCAGCCCAATTTCAGTAATGCCTAAATAATTCCACAAATCTCCAAAAATTTAGAATTTCGTGGTGAGATTTGTGGATCCTATATCTACTTGGGGAAAATATGTTTCCAAATAAATGTACTCCACATCCCAAGATTGGCACGAAACTCAACTCTCCCTAATATTGTACCATTTAACCTTTTCCAAAAGTCCTAATTTAGGCTTTTCCTTGGTATATCTTCTAACACCTGACCATGATACATTTCTAGCACTAAATTATATGGTATTTACCCATTAAATCTCAATTTTATTGAATATAACCCTATTTTCATCTTTTCCTCCCTAAATTCCTTTTAATGTGCCAATTTCCTAGGATTAAGACTTACCCAAGTCTTCCAACCCTTTTTGGCACATTTCATCTAATTTCCTAGACTTCCTAAGGAACCCATCTCTTGAGATCCATTTATCATGGATCCCAAAGGCTCCTAGAGCTCCCCCTTGAGCTCTTAGCCCTATCCACCTCCCTAGGTGACTCAATCCACACTAGGCCACACCGGTGTGCCACCGGTGATTCTTGGCCTACAAAATTAACCCTCTTAACCTTAGACACCTTGTCTTTGGTTAAGTCATTTTCTTTCCCTTTGGATGACACCCCCTTGTCATCCTTGGACTTCTCCTTCTTGCCATGATCATATGCCTTCCCAGCATATTTCTTTTTGTTGACCTTGGAGACTCTAGACCGGTAACCCAAACCCGACCTATCATAGTTGGGTTTTAAGCTACCCAACACCATATTCAAACCCTTAGATCCAATCTTGAATTTTTCTTGGGTCTTTTCTAATGTATCAAGCCTTGCCCTCAAGGCATGATTTTCCCTTTCTAGACTTTTAACCTTAGTGTCCATGTGCCCAATTTGGATATTCCTAGACCTATCCACCTTTCTAGGCATATGCCTCCCCTTCTTGGGATTTATGCCTTGATCCTTAGGTCCTAAGGTCTTGGGTTTTTCATGATGCATGTTTTTTTAGGGTTTTGACCTATCTTGTTAGCCCTAGTCCTATCATTATACTTAAAAGCATGATTATGCACAAGTAAGAAATTTTCATTTATTCTAGCATGTATAGATGAATAATTGATACTATTTTTATCTTGCATAGAGGATCTTGAATTTGAATTGCATTTTGAATTAGGGTTAGGAATTACCTCCCTTACCCTTATAGTTCCTTTTTGATGTGAGATTCTTCTCTTTTCTTCTTTCTCCCACCTTCGTAAATGCTCCATTTTCTTTAGCTCACCTCTTCTAGGGCATTTAGTGTGATAATGCCCTAGCTCTCCACATGTGAAACATTTGATTTTCTCTTTCTTTTCTTGGGCTTCTCCATTTCTACAACTCATGTTAGATTTAACCGGAATTGAAATGAGTGTAGAGTGTACCTTATTTTTCTTACCATTTGGACACTTATCCTTATAGTATCCCTTTTCATTGCACCCAAAGCATGTGATATGGTCCTTTTTCTTTACTTTGGTGGAGGTGGAGGCTAGGTTGACTTCTTCTTCAATCTTGGATGATGTGGATGTTTCCTCTTGTTCCGGTATATATGAGGGTCTCTCCTCCCCCTCAATTTTTGAATTTGATTCTTCCTCTTCTTCTCTTGAGGTGGATGCCCTCTCACTCTCTTCTTCTCCTTTACTTGAAGAAATTGACAATTCTTCTTCTTCTTTGTCTTCCTCTTCGAATGTTGAACTTCCCTCCCCATCCGATTGCTCCTTTTCCTCTTTTCTTGATGACGTAAAGGATTTCTCACTTGATTGTTCATCCTCTTGGGCTCTTGAACTCACTTCCTCGGGCTCTTCCACTAATTGACCTTGTGTAGGTATCTCGTGACATTTTTCCAACTTGTCCCACAATTCATACGCATTCTCATATTTACCTACACCACTTAACACATTATTAGACAAAAGATTTACCAATATATCAATTACCTTCTTATTTGCCCGAAATTGTTCTTATTGCTCTTTGTCCCAATATCTAGGACGAAGCCACTTCCCGTGCTTGTCCTTTGGAACTTTGAAGGGCTCTTCTATTGTTATCCTACATCCCCACTCCATTCCAAGCCACGTCTTCATTCGCATCCTCCGATAGTTGAGATCTTCATGATCGTAGGGAGGCGGAGTGTAGATGTCATCCCCAAATTTGTCTTCCATTGCTCTTCCCTCTAGCTTTTGCTCTTCTTGGCAGTTATTCCAATCACGAGTGGTCCTTCGCTCTGATACCACTTGTTAGATCATTGACATTTGCTAGAGGGGGGTGAATAGCACTTTTCAATTCTTCTTGTACCTACGTTGTTAGTTACGCAAGCGGAAACAATAATAATGAAAACAAACAACGCTAACAAGAACGATTTACTTGGTATCCACCCCTAAGGGTGACTAATCCAAGAATCCGCGGTGGATCACTCCCCGGATACCCTCCGGCTAGCCTTGTCACTCTTGTGGGTGGAGAAACCTCGCCACAGCACATCAACAACACCTGAGCACCAAGACTACTGTTTGGCTCTTACCTAAAGCCAAACTTGTCAAAGGTTTCAGCCACCACGAAGTCCACTTTAAATAGAACTAAAGCTGAAACCCTTGCCACCAGTCGACTGCTCCTAGGGCAGTCGACTGGTGCCACTGAAAATCGACCGTTACAACTCCAACGTTCGAATTTTCAGCCAACTTACCAGCCGCTACCAGTCGACTGCTCCCAGAGCAGTCAACTGGTCCAGAGCTGCATACCTTCTGTGAGTTTTATTAGTCGACTGCCCCAAGGGTAGTCGACTGCCCCAAGGGTAGTCGACTGCCCCACTCACACACCTAGGGTTTCTCTTCCCGAGTACACTTCTCTCAGCACTCAAACCCTAGGATTTCCCGAGTATAATCACACAACACTCGTATCCTCATGACTCTAATGACTCCTCATCAGCAGCCTCGACTATTGCCTTCGCGCCCTCTTCATCTTCGACTCCCGTCCCTCGGATACACGCAAGCCTCCAGCTTGCCTCCATGTCATCCTTCACGCATGCCTCGAAGTCCACGCCCCTCAGCTCATCGTCCCTGCTCTCCATAGTCCCTCAGGCACGCACACAAGCCCGCGGCTTATCTCCATGCCACCCTTCACCATACCGAGGTCGTCCAGCTAAGTCAATATGTGTAAACCTGCACAACCTGTACACTCAACATACACATATTAGAACACAAGGAAAAACCTAACTTAAACCCTTTGCCCAAACATCAAAACACTTGGTCACTCCGGACCACAGATTGCCTCAACAAAAAGGAAATGCCAACTCATGATCGGAGGATGGCCTATCTTTGGCCATGGTCGTCGATGGTTTCGATCGACTGGAGGAAGAAGAGAAGAAATCGTGAGACGATGAGATCGAATGAGGGTTGTGAAGAGGAGGCGCTGCGACAGTTTGCTCATGCGAGGAAGGCATTGCTCTATGGTGGTTTGCGATGAGGAGAAGAAAACGTGCGTGCGATGAGGGGAGGAATGAAAAGGGTTTTTTTTTATATTATAACCAACTTTGCAAAAAGCCTCTCCTAGTTTAAGCTAATTCTAGCTACATCCTTGAGTTTCGATTTTAATCACTTTAGCACTCCAAATTTTTAATATTTAACATTCTCCCCACTAACAAAAATTTGATCTATAAATTTCGCTAATAAACCACAACAGGAACTAACACCTCATATACATTGTAAATACTGAATGTAAGCCAACAATACGCACTTCAAGTAAATAAATGAGGGTAGCGAGCTCTGATCTTATCCTCGAGCTCCCAGTAGCCTCCTCATCAAAGTGGTGCTGCCAACCGACTTTAACTAAGTGGATTGTCTTGTTTCGTAACCAATGCTCCTTGTGCCCCAATATCCGGATAGGTATCTCCTCGTAAGTCACATTTGCTGGAGTGTGATTGACACCTCCAATAATACATGTGTAGGATCTAGTACATATTCCTCAGCATGAAAATATGAAACACATCGTGAACTCCAGCAAGAGATGGTGTAATGTCAGACGACAATTTACTGCTCCAATCCTCTCCAAAATCTGAAATGAACCAATGTATCGCATAGCTAGCTTATCTTTTAGACCAAATCTCTTCACCCCTTTTGTGGGTGATACTCGTAAAAAACAAATGATCGCTCATGGAGGACTCCAAGGGTTCCATCTCTAACTTTTCTGACGATCCTGAGCCTCAAAAATCCTACGTCTAATAGTACGGACTAGCACTGCATCATGCTGAATACATTAAGGCCCTAACAACTGAGATTCCCCAACCTCCTCCCAGAGGGTGGGTGTCCTGCAAGCTCTAACATACAACGCCTCAAACGGTGTCATCTGGATTGCCGAATGATAGCTATTATTGTAGGCAAACTCAACTAAGTGAAGGTGATCCTCCCAGCTGCCTCCAAAGTCCATAATGTAGGATCTCAGTAAATTCTCTAGCGTCTGAATGGTATGCTCTGACTGCCCATCTGTCTGTGGATAAAAAGCTATACTGAACTGAAGCTTGGTACTTATGGCCTACTGTAGGCTCTGTCAGAATTGCGATGTGAAATGTGGATCTCTATCAGAAACGATACTCATCGGAATACCGTGTAATCTGATGATCTTGCGACAGTACAACTATGCCAGTTTGTCTAGTGAATCCATCCTCCAGATCCCCAAGAAATAAGCAGATTTGGTTAATCGATCAATGATCACCCAAATTACGTTGTGTCCTCCTCCGAGTCCTCGATAATCCCATGACAAAGTCTATAGTGATATGCTCCCATTTCCACTCAGGAATAGGGAACTTCTAGAGTAATCCAGCAGGTCTTTGATGCTCGACCTTCACCTGCTGGCACACTAGGCATCTAACTACAAAGTCCGTAATGTCTTTCTTCATACTGTTCCACCAGTAGGAACGTCTCAAATCTCGATATATACGGGTCCCGTTAGGATGTATCGCAAATCGAGATCGATGAGCCTTTAGAAGCAACTCCTCCAAGATTGGATGTGATTTAGGTATACACAATCTCCCTCAAAAATATAGAATACCCTCGTCATCTCGTGTAAAGTCAGTCTATTGCTCTGAAGCTACTTGGTTGCCTAGGAATTGTAGATGCTGATCACTGCCCTGAGCCTCTATGATACTCGTCCTAATCGAAGACTGAGCAACCATAGTCACTAATAGCCTTTTCTCTGTCTGACCCTGCTCCTCTAGCCCCAACTCTGAGAAGCTCTGAACTAAGTCTGTAACCATAACCTGGTGGCAAGCGAGAACACTCCGGGATTTCTTTCTCAGTGCATCTACTACCACATTAGCTTTCTTTGGATGATAGCTAATGGTGCAGTCATAATCCTTCAAAAATTCTATCCATCTCCTCTAATGAAGATTCAGCTCTTTCTGAGTGAATAGATACTTGAGGCTCTTGTGATCCGTGAAAATCTCAAATGTGATACCATACAAATGGTGCCTCTATATCTTCAGGACAAAAATGATGACAGCAAGCTCTAAGATGTGGACTGGATAGTTCTTTTCATGCTCCTTCAGCTAACGAGAAGGATAAGAGACTACCCGTCCGTGCTGCATCAACACTGCGCCCAAAACCTGATGTGATGCGTTAGTGTATAGTACGAAACCGTCCTCTCCCGAAGGCAACACCAAAATAGGTGTAGACACCAATCGTCACTTCAGCTCTTGAAACTAGTCTCGCAAGCCTTTATCCAAACAAACTTCATGTCCTTTTCGGTCAAACATGTCCACGATGTAGCAATGCCGAAATCCCTCAATGAATCGTCAATAATAACCAACCAATCCCAAAAAACTGTGCACCTCCTGAACTGATTTCGGCTGCTCCCAATTGGTGAAAGCCTTGATCTTTTAGGGATCTACGGAGATACCTCTACTAGAAACTATATGTCCGAGAAAACCCACAGAAGACAACCAGAAAGCACATTTGTTGAATTTCGCATACAGATGCTGTAGGATCGGTGGCGTCGATAGAGGGGGGGGTGAATATCAACCCATGCTTCATTTTGTCTTTGAGTCTTTCATTCGTTCAACTTCGTAATCAAATCGTTGGTAGCACAGCAGAATAATAAAAGTAAAAGATAACAAAAATAACAAACATGCAAGATTTATTTACTTGGTTCCCAACCCCCCAGGGTCAGTACATCCAAGGCCTATGTACTCGGCGTGAGTCCACTAGTAGTCTCCTTTCCGAAATATTCGGAGGCGGAGAAAACCCGTCTTACAGTATGACTTTACAAGTACAAAAAGATAAACTGAAAAACAACTTGTAAACTAAAAGAAAATAACAGAAATGAAGATCTGACCAATCTGGAAGTCCGAAGTGCAGCACACTTCCTCCTGGAGTCTCCTTGGTCGTAGAGCTTCGACTTACTGCTTTTGCTTCACATAGAATGAATAAGCGGATCTGAAACTTGATATATCATCTAAGGGGTTGATACCCCTATTTATACACAGTATTATGGTGCCCTAGAGCCCATTGAGGCGCCTAATAACTGGTCTAAGCTGATTTAAATGGCGAACTCGATGTAGGGATAAGTTTCTCATCCCAGGTGCCTGGATCCATTCAGGCGCCTGGGAACCTTTTTCCCAACTTCTGTTTGTTTTGAGTTTGTTCTCCTATCTTGCTTTCAACTCCAGGTACCTGCAAGATAACAAAACACACAACAAGCAGACAAACAATCTTATGCCTTATTTGATTGACAACCAGAGCTATTTGGTTCTGACTTTTGGATTTCAACTGAAATCCTAGGTAGAACCGACGCCTACTATTCCACTTTCTGAGTAACGCATCTTTCTCCTACTCCAATCTGGAGAAGCTACCTTTTGCCAACCGGGATCTTCAATTAGACTTTTGCTCGACCTTCGAGAACCCGGATCTCAAGACGTCCGATCCTCAACTCGTCTCTACTTCTGTCTGTGATCCCCACTCGACAAAGTCTTCTGCTTGGTCCCTCGGACCAAGACTTCATGCTCGGCCTCTGAGACTCTCGAATCTCGAGACGCTCAATCCTCAACCCATCTCTACTTATGTCCGTAGTTCTCGCTTGGCAAAGTCTTCATTGCCCAATCCCCGACCAGGACTTCATGCTCAGTCCCCTGGACCAAGACTTCGGTGCCCAACCCTCGGCTAGAACTTCGTGCCTAATTCCTCGAACCAGGACTTCGTGCTCAACCCTGCAGGCCAAGACTTCTTGCCTAGCTTCACTCACTAGGACTTCGTCCACCTAGCTTCACTCACCAGGATTTCTTTGCTAGTCATCTTAATCCTGACTAGACTTCTTTCTTCCAAACTTCAGGTATTGTTTGTCTTAGTCTAGATAAGTATACTCTCTACCAAACATCAAGTCCTGTTTGGCTTATCCCTTAGTCAACTGACCAACCCTGGGTACTATTCTCTCTGTCAAACATTAAATCCTATTTGGCTGACCCTTTGGTCAAATTGATCAATCCTGGGTTTACCCTACCAAACATCAGGTCTTGTTTGGTTTAACCCTTGATCACTTTGACCAGACCTGGGTATATTGTTAAACATCGAAATACTAGAGGTTGACTGTTCAGGTCTGATACTTTTTACCCCAATAATCTCGCCCTTTTTGATGTTTGACAATAATCTTAAGTTAGGTTCTGGTCTACAGGTTTTAGGTTAATCCTTGGGAGAAATCGAAAAAATCTAACTTAAGGTACTCTCTCCCCCTTTGATAGACATCAAAAAATAATGTAAGGTAATAATAATGAGAATGAGTTTGCACCAACAATATATTAACGTGATTTTTGAAAATACTTATGGTTTTTGATAAAAAGAACATGCTTTTTTAAAATTCTCTATTTTTTTAAAAAAAATAAGTACTTTTTCAGAAAATATTTTAAAGAGCGCTAAGTACTTGAAAAGAGTTTGAAAAGATAAACACTTTATTGATTTGAATTTCCTTAAATCTGACACAATCCTAGGAATCTTGTTAACCACAAGAAAATATTCTATGTGTCTTAGAGATTTTGTAATCAAAATAAGGTATTTTCAATATGTGTTTTAAATTTTTGAAAAATAATAAATTTCTAGATTTGGATTCCTCCCCAATTTGACACAATTTTAAGAAACCTTATTAACTACAAGGAAAACTTTCCTATGTGTCTTAAAGATTTTTCCAAACTTAAGTAATTTTTCAAATATTTTCAACGATGTTCAAAAGATGAGAAAAGTTTTTCATAACCGTTCAAGAGATGAAAAAGTTTTTCGATATATGTTTGGAAAAAGAATGAATATTGTACTTACAAAGATAGAGTGTTTTTGAAAGTATAGTATTTCTGAAATTTTTAATAATTCTTTTAATTTGAATTCCCCATAAACTTGACATAGTCATAGAAAACTTGTTAACCACAAGTTAATCTTCCTCTGAGTCTTAGGGTTTGATTCAAACAAAACGAATTACATAATAATTTTTTTTTTCAAATTTAAAGTAATAAGAAGAAGAGGTACATAAATTTTTTTTGATTAAGACTCCCCCTAAGCCTGCCACAATCTTAGGAATCCTTGTAGATCATAAGAAAATTTTCCTTTGTGTCTTTAGAGTTTATCCAAAATTTAAGAGTAATTAAAGCATTTTTGAAATATATAATCAAAAGTGAAGAAGTATTTTTTAAAGCATTTTTAAGCTTCCTTTTGAAAAATATAATGACTTTTGAAGAAGTGTTTTTCGAAAAATATTTTGAAAGACATAATAAATTTTGGAAAACCATTTTTCGAAGAGCATTTTGAAAGGAGTAAAATTTTTAAGCAAATCATTTTGAAGTAATTTTTGAAAGATTAGATTTCAAAAAAACGATAAGCAATGACTCCACTTGAACTTGACACTCTTTGGATACCCTTGTTAACTACAAGGAACTCTACCTAAGTGTCTTAAGGGACTTAAATATTGACCTAGAGGATTTGTGTCTAAGTGCAGGTCAAACAACTTTCAAAGATATATAATTTTTGAAATGTATTTATAGGTACACACAATCAAACATGAAATTCATTAAAATATTATTATATTTAATCATTATTTTTAAAAATAGTTTTTAAGAAAATATTTTAAGTATTTTGAAAATATTTTGAGAATATTTATCAATTGATTAGTCCTTATTATCTCACCCATTCTGAATGTCGTAGTACAAACAAGTATAGTTGCCTTATGGGTGTTGTGAGATGCTTGAATAATTTTTTTCAATTTAATTTTATATATTGCTTGACTTGAGTTAGATTCAAGTTTAACAATTTGTAACTCAAAAGTAAATTTCGATAATTGACTTCCAGGTCTTGGCGAGGCATAGGGGCCTTCTTTGGCCTATGCTTTATTGGATCAATAACCCGTTCCTTAGACAAAGTCTTTTAAAGAAATAATACTTTTAATTTACACTTTGAGAAACTGTGGTCTAACTAGTCTAGGATGTGGCGAGGTAGCTTCGGCTAGTTCCACTTAGCTAGGTCGACCAAGTCGGGTACTCCTTACCTTTCCTGACTTCCTAGACCAAGCTTCCCTAACGTACTATCATCTCGGCCCACCTTGATACTATGTTAGGCAAGTGTCAAACTATCTTTTTCCTATCTAGCCATTCTAAGTTAAGCACAAAAGTAAGCTAACATGAATGACATGGTAGATATATATGAGAAAAATAAACAGATGCATAAGCATGACAGTTATGCAATTATCAATCAAGTCAAATCATTTTAATTAGATTTCTAATAAAGTATTAAATTCTAGATTTGATACAGAATGTATAAACCCGCAAATATGTCAACCCACTTTGGCATATTTATTATTATTAAGTTGAATGCTTCAATTGGGGAGAATTTTATTTAGTTTCATATCTGAAGGTAATTAATGTTGATGCAGTCTGACCTTGATTGTTGTTTTGGTATTTGACACCGATTTAAGTTTGGTTGAATTCGGATTAAGTCCAGGTGGATCGGGAGATCGCACGTTGGCATGGAAAAAGTCCTAGCTTGGAGGGCTAGGTGTGAAAAAGTCCTAGCTTGGAGGGCTAGGTGAGAAAAGTCCTAACTTGGAGGGTTAGGTGTGAAAAAGTCCAAGCTTGGAGGGCTAGGTGTGAAAAGTCCTAACTTGGAGGGTTAGGTGTGAAAAAGTCCTAGCTTGGAGGGCTAGGTGTGAAAAGTCCTAGCTTGGAGGGCTAGGTGTGAAAAAGTCCTAGCTTGGAGGGCTAGGTGTGAAAAGTCCTAACTTGGAGGGTTAGGTGTGAAAAAGTCATGGCTTGGAGGGTCAGGTCCTAGCTTGGAGGGCTAGGTTGGATGAAACCCTGGCTTGGAGGGCCAGGTCCTAGCTTGGAGGGCTAGGTTGAAGTCCCGGTGAGTGAAACTGGGCACGGAGTCTTGGTCCGAGGGACTAAGAATGAGTCAGAGAAGGGCCGGAAGCTTGTTCTCGGGACTTAGAGTGGATCTGACCTTGCCTGGATCGGTCTGGTGACCGATCAAGGAAGTTGGCACGGAGTTCCCTCGTGGATTGGTTTGGTGACCGATCCAGCTATGTATGATCGGTCTGGTGACCGATCAGGGAGCATACAGTGAGTTTGGGAACCTTATTGTTTGGCTCCTGATCGGTTTGGTGACCGATTAGGGAGGAACCATGATTGGTCAGGCTGAACGATCACTTATCGCGAGCTTCTCACTATAACCGATCAGGCTGGAGCCTGATCGGTCAGGAGGTGCTCTGATCGGTCCCCAAACCGATCAGGCCACATCCTGATCAGTCTGGTGACCGATCAGGTGTGTGTGGTTCCTGCGGGTTGTGGCAAGCAGACTGCTGGACAGATCTGGTGACCGGTCTGGTGACCAATCCAGCAGTAGTCATGATTCCAATTTTCTCACTGTGGACCGATTAGGATGGAGCCTGATCGGTCTGGACGTACCCTGATCGGTCCGGTGACCGATCAGGGTCCTTTCTGATTGGTCTGGGGACTGATCAGAAGCTGAACTTTAATTCGAAATCGCTGTCAGACTTCTGATCGTGTCTGCGTTTTCTCTACTACCTACTGATATTGTGTGATATTATTTGATATGCATTGGCTAAGCTTATGTTGGAGTGTGCAGGCTTTACAGGGATGATTCAAACACTCAAGGAGGGTCAATGGGAGGCTTTCTGTTGAGCAGGTTTGGCAAATTTTCGTTTGCAGGAAACAACGTCCTCTGGCGCTAGCTGCAACGACTGAGGAGCTGAGGACCTGGGGCTCGACTGGAGAGGGTTCAGTGAGTCCAGAGGAGGTCAGGGCTAGCTGGGCTAGTGCAGATGAGCAGCTGGTGAGCTCTGCTGTAGAGGAGCGTCTGTGACCTGTGACCTGTGAAGGTTAAGTGTTGGCTGGCGATGAAGAGAGGAGGAGTTCTGTGTAGTAGCAACACTTGATCCCCTTGAGCAATCTGTGTGAGTCTCCTCAAGCAATACTTGAGCATCATTCTTGGAGACACTAGAACCTTGAGTGCTTGGAAGAAGAAACAAGGAGCTTGGCGAGTCCATCAGCAAGAAGACACGAAGAGCAAGGAGTTCTTGCGTGAGATCTGTGCTGAGTGGAGCTCGGTGAGGAGTTCACTTGTGTTCTTTCTGTCCTAAGTGCTCTGTAAGCTTCCCTTTGTTTCATTGTGCTTAATTTCATATACATTGATTGAAACGCTGTGGAGAGGTTACTCCATTGAGAAGGAGGTTGTATTCTATCCGGATTTTCCAGGGCTTGATCTGCCGACGATCAAGGGATCGCCCACCTTACGGGCACGCCAAGGAGTAGGGGCAAGTTATCCTTGAACCTTGTAAATCCTCTTTGTTAGTGTTTTGTGCTTGTGCTTAGGTTAGGGTTTAGCTTTTGCACCTCTCTGTTTTGTATTGGTTCCTCTGTGCTACTAACCCTTGAAGTGCAGAACCTTCAAAAGTTAACGAAGTTGTGTCTGGCTATATTCACCCCCCCCCCTCTAGCCATCCAAGGTCCAACAATTAATTTGAATTTTAGTTCATGAATTTTGTATAAATTTTGAATTAAGGATTGAGTTTGCTATTAAAGTTGAATTGTTAATTAATATTTAAGATTTATTCAGTTAGCTTTAAAAATTTTAAGGATTAAATGATTTAATTATTAATTAAGATTTAAGTTTAAGTTTTAAGTTGTTAACAATTAAATTAAGATTTTAAGTTGTTAAGACTTAATTAAGATTTTAAGTTGTTAAGAATTAAATTAAGATTTTAAATTGTTAAGAATTAATTAACATTTAAGTTGTTAAGAGTTAAATAAGATTTAAGTTGTTAAAAATTAAATTAAGATTTTAAGTTGTTAAGAATTAAATTAAGATTTTATGTTGTTAAGAATTAATTAAAATTTAAGTTGTTTAAGATTTAAGTTGTTAAGAATTAAATTAAGTTTTTAAGTTGTTAAGAATTAAATTAAGATTTAAGTTGATAAATTTGTTATTAATTTTGTGTCTAATTGCATCATTTTTATTAATTCAAAATTTTTTGATTCATTTATTATTTCTTTTGTTTTTAAGATTTCAATTTTATTTAATACTTCTGTTTTATTTGAATTCTTGTAAGTCTTTTTAATTATAACTTCAATTTTAATAAATTCATCCTCATCTTCATCTTCATCTTCATCTTTATAGTTATATTCAGAATTATTAATAAAAATTATATTATTATTTTCAAAATAAGGAAATAATTTTTAGGATTACTAATTAAGGTCGTAACATTATATTCAAAATCATTAGATTATTAATTAAAGTTTTATAATTATCTTCAAAATTATTAAGATTATCTTCAGAATTATTAATTAAGGGTTGAGCAGTATCTTCAGAAAATCAATATTATCTTTAGGATTATCAAAGTTATCTTCAGGATAAGTAAAACGATTTTTCAGGATAAGTAAAATGATTTTCAGAATTGTTAATTAAGATGTTAGAATTAATTTCTAAAATTGTGGCATTAATATTAAAAATCAAGGAGTTGATATTCAATATATTAATATTATCTATATTTGATTTAGATTTGTTATTAGCTAGTTTATCATGTAACATATTTAATTTATTGTGTAAATAATCTAACTTAATAGGAAAATCAACATAATAATCTAAATTATCAGAAGAATTATCTGTTGATGCAGTCTGACCCTGATTGTTGTTTTGGTGTTGACATCGATTCTAGTTTACGTTGATGATTATGATTATGATTAAGTCTTGATCGGGGATTAGGCATGGTATGGAAAATCCTAGCCTGGAGGGCTAGGTGTTGAAAATCCTAACCTGGAGGGTTAGGTGTGGAAAATCCTAGCTTGGAGGGCTAGGTGTGGAGAAATCCTAATCTGGAGGATTAGGTATGGAAAATCCTAGCTTGGAGGGCTAGGTGTGTGGAAAAGTCCTAACTTGGAAGGGTTGGGTGAAAAGTCCTAGCTTGGAGGGCTAGGTTGGATGAAATCCTAGCTTGGAGGGCTAGGTTTGAGTCTCTGGATCGGTCTGGTGACCGATCAGGGAAGTTGGCACGCTACTCATTCGTGGATCGGTCCGGTGACCGATCCAGCGATGACTGATCGGTCTGGTGACCGATCAGGGAGCACACAGTGAGGTTGGGAACCTACTGTGCGGCTCCTGATCGGTCCGGTGACCGATCAGGGAGCAGGCAGCTTCCTCACTGCTTTGCTCCTGATCGGTCTGGTGACCGATCAGGGAGCACTCAGTGAGTTGAGTTCCCCCGCTGATCAGCTCCTAAACGGTCTGGTGACCGATCCACAACTTAGGATCTGATATCCACGATTACTGTTCACTCAGAAGTGGACCGATCAGGCTTGAGCCTGATCGGTCAGTGGCTACCCTGATCGGTCTGGTGACCGATCAGGCTTCACTCTGATCCGTCTGATGACCGATCAGGCATGTGTCGCCGTGAAAGTTGGGAGTCCCAGCAAAGCGGTGGATCGGTCTGGTGACCGACCCACGAGCCCTGGATCGGTCCGGTGACCGATCACTTTAATTCAAAATGCACTGTCAGACAATTTAAAATGCACTGTCAGACGCTTTGATCGCATCTGAACGTATCTGATTCTCTGCGCTTAACCTCTAATACTCGATTTTCTGCTTGATATGCTATGCTAATGCTCTAATTAAGCTGCAGGCGACAGGGAAGGATTCAAACACTCAATGAGAGTCAATGGAGGTCTTTCCTTGGAGTAGGTTTGTCCGTTTTCCATCTCAGGTTGCAACGGACGCTGGCGCTGGCTGGAGCTGCTGACTGGGGCTGGTCTGAGGGAGGCTCAGGGAGTCCAGAAGAGCTCAGTAGTGGCTGGTGGTTGCAGGAGAGCAGCTGGAGGCTACAGTGAGGTGGTGACCTGGCAATAGTGAAAGGACTTAAGCGCTTGGTGGCGAACAAGTCTCCACAACTCTGATCAGTAACGTTGCGTGCTTGTGTTCTCTGCTGTTCCATCGTTCTTGAGCAAGCAGTTGCAATCTTTGAAGCAACCATCCCTTACTTGAGCACTTGGAGGAAGAAACAAGAGGCTTGGTGAGTCCATCAGCGAGAAGACACGAAGAAGGGAGTTCTTGCGTGAGATCGTCGATGGGTGGAGCTCGAGTGAAGCGCTGCTTGTGTTCTTGTCTGTCCTAAGTGCTGAGTAAGATCTTTCTTGTGTTTCATTGTGCTTAAAACTCTATCTTTGTTGAAACGCTGTGGAGAGGTTACTCCATTGAGAAGGAGGTTGCTTTCTATCCGGATTTTCCGGGGCTTGATCTGCCGACGATCAAGGGATCGCCCACCTTATGGGCACACCAAGGAGTAGGGGCAAGTTATCCCCGAACCTTGTAAATCCTCTTGTTAGCGTTTTTGTTCTTGTGATTAACTTAGTTTTAGTTTTCTGCATACTCTGTTTTCCTTGTGCTTCCGCTGTGCTACTGACCTTTGAGTTGCAGAAATTTCGATAAGTGCTAAACTTCAAGTGTCTGGCTATATTCACCCCCCCTCTCTAGCCATCCAAGTTCCAACATTATCTAACTTTGTAGGAATTTGAAAAAAAAAACCTTTGCAAAAATTAACTTTTCGTACCTCCATTACCTTCGTCGCATTTTCTAGCATTGTGGATCAGGCCATTTTCCAGTCTGGACACAGGTCTTGTAATGCCCATACTTTTTGCACTTGAAACATTGTATATGACTTTTGTCCATCCGGACTCTTGGCACTGGTGTAGGATCGGTGGCGTCGATAGAGGGGGAGTCAATATCGACTCGAACATTTTTCTAAAACTTGTCGTTCGATCAGTTGTCTTTCTATCAGAAAAGTTAGTACGCAGTGGAATAATAAATAAAGAATATAAAACAGTAGACATGCAGGGTTTATTTACTTGGTTCCCAACCCCCAGGGTCAGTACGACCAAGGCCTATGTACTCGGCGTGAGTCCACTATTGGTCTCCTTTCTAGAATTTTTGGCATCAGAGAAAACTCGTCTTTCAGTATGGATTTACAAGTACAAAAGATAAACAAAAAGATAACTTGTAAACTAAAAGCAAACCAAACAAGTCGACGATCTCGACCAATCTAGAAATCTAAAACGTCGCGCACTTCCTGCTGGAGCCTCCTCTGTTGTAGAGCTTCGTCTGAGCACTTTTGCTTTGCATAGAATGAATGCGCAGGTGTGAAACATGATGTTCTGAGTTGAGGGGTCAAACCCTCTTTATAGTATGGTCTCAGGTGCCCTAGAGCCTATTCAGGCGCCTAACCATGGTCAAAACCTCATCCGTAGCAGCGAATTCAGCACAGGGGATAAGCTTCCCTTCCTAGGCTCCTGGGATGCTCTTAGCCGCTTGGGATGCTTTCAGGCACTTGGGAACCCCTTTTCCCAGGTCCTTGTTTGTTTTGTATTTTGCTCTCCTATCTTGCCTCCAACTTCAGGAACCTGTAAAACAACAAAACACACAACAAATATACAAACAATATTATACCTTAGTTGATTGGTTCTGACTTTTGGATTTCACCCTGAAACCTGTGGGATCGTTGTAATCGATAGAGGGGGGGTTGAATAGCGATTACTTAAAATTTTTCGAAAACAGAGAGAATACGCAGCGGAAAAGAAAAAAGACAATGCTAACACTGTTTCTTTTTTACTTGGTTCGGAGTCTGTAACGGCTCCTACTCTAAGGCCCACGGTCCTTGTCCATTTTCGTTGGGTAATTCTATATCTTGAAGATGATGTACAAATGTAGAACTTTGAGTACAGGATTAAACAACAAAATAAAAGTATACCGACTACACTAAGAGATTGGTGAAGAGTCTCAGGTAGCGTATCGTCGATCTTGATCGTTGTCGGCATGGGAAACTCGAGGATGAAAGAATGATAGAGCGTGTTTGAGTACTTGAGTTGGAAAATAGTTGTTCTAAAATTGTTGTTGAAGCAAAGGGGTGAAGCCCATTATATAGGTAGTTCTCGAGTGCCTTAAGGCTCTTGGGCGCCTGCCACATGGACCGAACCACGCGCATGCTTATTCGCAGACTTGGCCAAAACTCTATCTCTGGTCTTGGGTGCCTGGGACTGCTGAGGCGCTTGATGGCTCACAGGCGCCTAAGATACTGAGGCGCTTGACACCTATCAGGCGCCTGGTCTCTCGGGCACCTGAACCCTTTCAGGTGCCTGGGATGCAGTAGCTGCTTCTTTTCACTTCTGCAACTATGGTTAGTCCAAGAACAATATAATATTATGAATAAATGCATGGATAACTGCCGGAGCTGTCTTGGTTTTGACTTTGGATTTCAAAATGAAATCCTAGGTCGGATCAACGCCTACTATTCCCTCTTTCGAGGAACGCTCCCTCACCTACTCCACTCTGGAGAAGTTACCTTTTGCCAATCGGCTCCTCCGGTTGGACTTTTGCTAGGCCTCTGAGACTGCCAGATCTCGAGATGTTCGTACCTCGACCTACCTCTACTTCTGTCCGCAATCCTCGTTCGACTAAGACTCTTGCCCGATCTTCCGGATCAGGACTTCGGTGTCTAGTCCACGACCAGGACTTCTTGCCCAACCCTCAGTCAAGTCTTCAGTGCCCAACCCTCGGCCATGTCTTCTTGCCCACTCCTCGACCATGACTTCTTTGCTCAACCCTGCAGGTCAAGACTTCGTGCCTGGGTGAACTAGGACTTTCCTGCACACTTGGTAAATCCATTAGATCACAATATAAACTTAACTTTGAATCCTTTATCATTATCAAAACCATGTTTGATCTGGTGCTTCCGGCACCAACAATCTCCCCCTTTTTGATTTATGGTAACACAGTTCAAAAGTTAAGTTAAAAAAGAATGAAAAAGAGATATATCATAATTATGCACTGGAAGGAAAGAAAACCTTTCTACTCTCCCCCTTGATTAGTACTCTCCCTTAGAACATTTTCAATATTTGAAGTATTGCATAAAGCTCCATTTTAATTGAAACTCTCCCCCTGAAGCTTTTGAAAACATGCAATTTTTATTTTGAAAGTTTTTCTAAGTATTGAAAAGAAATCTAAGTATGATTTCCAGTTTAGTTTGAGAAAACTTCTGAGTGAAAAAAACTTCTGAGTATATAAGAAAATTTTAAATGAAAATATTTTTTGAAAGCTTCTAAAATGAATTTTTTTCTTAAAAAAATTTTTTCCCTAAAAAAGGTTTTAAATTTATAAGAAAAATGTTCATTTTAACTTCACTTTTTCTATTCTCCCCCTTTGCCATTTATCAAAAAGAACATTCTTTTGTTTTTGAAAAAGAACTTATTTTTTAAAAAAGATTTAATTGAAAAAATTGTGTATCAAAGCCCATTTATCTTAAAAAGATATGCAACTAAAGTAAGAATATTAGTAATGAATCGAGTAAGTAGAAATTAATAGTGACAAGATTTGAACCAAGTTGATAAATCCTAGTGAGTCCAAACATGTCTAACAAAAAATAAATTATTCAAGAGAATCAAATCATAACTCTTTTCGGTCCCTGTCTAACCTAGTTTGATACTTACTAACTATTATACAACAGCAGCTTTCACATGGGATAGTTAAGTTAAGTAGTCTGATCAAGTTAGACTTTCTAAGCTTGATTACTTAACTTGATTACTGTTCACCCGTAGTTATCACCCCAATTACTGTTGATGCACTAACTTAAAGCATCTTGAGTCAAGGCATAGACCTAAGCATCTCAATCCAGTCTAGGTTATCAATCAAAGTATCCTAATGTGCTTGTGAGATACTGACTTCTAAATCTATAGGAGCATGCAAGCTGGGGTTAAGTCCTAAGCTACGTTCATTTTGTAGAAAAACCTTAGTTTTTAAAGGGCGTAATTTAAAAAAAAAACTAAGTCAGAAAAACACTTTCAAAACAATATCACTACAAGAAAAAAGCTAAAACACAACATTTGAAAGACAACGTTTTTTTTTAAAAAGCGTTGTCTTATTTTTTTTAACAACGCTTTTAGTGAAAACCATTGTCTATATTTTTTATTTCTTATTAACGACAACGCTTTGCAACTAAGCGTTGTCTATTGGTCATTTCTTTTGGATCAAAGACAACGGGTTTTAAAAAGCGTTGTCTTTGAATATTTTTTAAATATATATAACAATAATTTTTAGTAAGTGTTGTCTATGTAAAAATATGATGTAAAATAAATAAATAAAATAAAATCCAATGAATACAAAATTAGAAATTTCTATTTTTATATAAATTAGAAAATTCTATTTTTTTATATAAATTAGAAATTTCTGTTTTTTATATAAATTAAAATTTCTATTTTTATATAAATTCCTGATTTTTTATAAATTCTTGTTTTTTTATGTTATAGATTTTATATGAAAAAAGATAAAACACAATATTTAAATACAAAATTAGAAAATGTTGTTTTTATATAAATTAGAAATTTCTGTTTTTTTATATAAATTAGAAATTTCTGTTTTTATTCTCCAATCTTGATTTTTTATAAATTATTGTTTTTTTTATGTTATAGATTTTATATGAGCCCGTGCCCTAAGTCCCCTAACGCATCGCAGCGACTCAGCTTCCTCCTCCCCGATTTCCTCACTCGCCCATCCCCGCCGACGCCGACGCCTACGCCGTCGGGCCACCTCCCCCTCTTTGAGCTTGCGATCCTTTTCTCCTCCTCCTTCCCTCCGATTCGCCGATCGCCGGAGATCATTGCCCTACGTCAACCCCTTTCTTTAGCAAGCTCACCAGCTAATCAATCGATCCATCGCTTGATCGCCGACCAAGCTCCCGATCCATCGCCACCGGTGCAATAGTTTAAAGTCGGGAATTCCGATCGTGCCAAGTCTGTGCAGAGGTGCCGCGCCGAGCATCACAGGTAAGATTTTGGATGCATTGAGTTTGATCTTGAATGGAGTTAGGGTTGGACTGGTTCGTTTTCCTTTGGTATTGAATTCCTGTTCTGAGTTCTTACAATGGATCATTTGTTTGTGAACTTCAGTTTTTACGGCAACCTACTATGTTCTATTTTTTTTTTTTTTGCATATTGTTGGATTTTAGGAATGAATTGGAGGTAGCTTTTGATCCTCATGCAGGTCCTGTTGTGCGAACTTTCTGTTTAAAATTAGTTTCATGATCTTTCACGGGAAGTTTCTGATTTGGTTTTGTGTGCTTTTGCTTTGCCGTGAGGATATGTTGTTTGTGGGATTTTTTGCTTTGCCGTGAGCTGCTTGTGGGATTTTTGCTATGACAAGCATTTGGTAATTAAAAGGGGTGCATGCGACAATTCGATTGATGACAAAGGCAGTTGCTCGGTGAAGTTACACCAGATGAATATGGATGATGACGATGACATACAGATTGTGTGTAAAGATGATGTTTTACAGGTATAATACAAGTTATAGTTATATTCATTAATATTATAGAGTTTTGAACTTAATATAATCGACAAGCCTATTTGCATCTTAGGGTAAATCAGTTGCATTAACATTGCAATCTAGCACAAATATTGTTGCATATGGTACAATTGTTTGTATCAATGGACCAGATAAAATGCTTCATGGTGTTCCATTTCCCAAGACTTGCATTCGAGTTTCTATTGATGAAGCATTGGAAAAATTAGCACCTTTGTCATATCCAATTCCAAGTGAATGTGAAGTAATTGGTGATGCTGTAGGAACTCATGTGGCTTGGCCACAACACTTGATAGTGAAGCAAGATGAGGTATATGTGATATTATATTTCAAATTAAATTGTTGCTTTTTTAATATTATTCAACTTATCTAACTTGTTTACATCTGAAATTATTAGAAGCTTGGAAGGAAGAACTTTGAACAACTAAAAAAGAAGCATACTTTGTCAACAAGTATCCCAAGATCATTACACATGTTATATTGTTATAGTAAGCGTGCTCTAGAGGAAGGCAGATATATATCAATGCGTCTAGATGATGATGTGTTTGACGATGATTGTGAACTTTTTCTGCACCTTGAGGGTATCATTTCTTTGTATCATTTGGAGCCAATTACAGGCAATTGTGTTGTTGGCTACATATGGTAAATGTTTTTTTCATTATTGAAACATTATGTGTGACCATTATGTTTTCTTCACATTATTGTATACTATGCTAATTTTATTATCTTTGTAATGACATGCATCTTTATAAGAAGACGCTGAAAGAAAATAAGAAAGAGAAATTCTTATTTATGAATCCACACAAGATCCCATATATGGCAAAAACTACACATGACAAAATAGGTAAGCTTGAAAGGTTGAACCAAAAGTTGCCTGCAGATAGGCTAACTGGTGCATCAGCAAATCAACTAGTTTTGGTGCCATGTAATATTGGGTAAGTAAGAATTAAAACATCACTTTAAATTGCTTCCTTTAACTAATTTATTGAATTATATGCACTAATTATATGTCTATGCCTAGTTTCCATTGGATTCTCACTATCATTGAACCGTACAAGGATGTTGTTTATTTGCTGGATTCCCTAAGTCACCGCATTCGCGATGAGGATTGGAAATATGTAGTGGAAATGTGAGTTCATATTTTTTTAGTAAATATTTTTTAACTCAATAAAAAACTCATATATCAAATATTATTAACTGATGAAGGGCCTTAAGATTGTTTAATTCAAATAAAGGAAGGAAAGGTAGAAAAAACGCTAAGTGGGAGGTACTAAAGGTATGTGTAATTTTGTTTAACATGTATTTTAATGTGTATATTTGTCATTGACAATTTGGCTCTAATCATCATAGGCTCCTCAGCAACAAGATGCAAAACAATGCGGTTATTATGTGATGAGATTTATGAGACAAATTATTGAAGAGATTGAAACTATCCAGAGAGATTCACTACGATCAATAGTAATATTATTTTGCTTAACTCAAATTTTAGTAAAATTTACAAAGTGAGTTTTGATTATTTTTTCAATTAATGTAATAAGTGCGTGTGTTCATAGTTCACAAAAGCAGAGTATTCTCGAGAAGAAATTGATGAGGTACGGTCCGAGTTGGCGGAATGTATACAAGATCATATTTATGAGTAGGTATGTAATGATGGTTGCCATAAATCTATTTAGAATTTAGTTTGTGAAATGATGACCATCTATTTCCCATTGAGTTAAAGCAAGCATATGAATTGTGAAATGTATGCCGCTATATGTTTCATCTTGGGATCCATGTTTCATAAATCGCTTTTGTCTTACTAGTTACAAGTATATGCTTGCTATAGGGCTGACCCATTTTTTCATTGCTCAGATGATATTCATCCAACATTGAAGAAACCGTCTGCAAAGTTCACTACGAATCGTAAAGTAAGTACCTTTGATGACTATTATTTTCGTGTATAGATAGCTCATTTTTTCTCATTCTTGTACCATTTTTTTAGTTAATATTTACATAGAAGAATGCTAGCTAGTCTCTATTTTCACATATTTAGTAAGCATACCTCATCTTTGCCATACAATTTTCTTTACTTATGTATTCTATAAATATTATTACATCAGATAAAATGCTTATGGATTTCTTGATGCTTGATTTGGATCTATGTGAACTTGCTAATAAGTATTATGACACATTTAACTTGCTTATGGATTTTATCGGTGTCGTTTATCTCATTCATTAATATGAATTATATTATTTCACACAAAATCTCTAACATCAAATTTTTATTTTGATGCAGTGTTAAATCATAGTTAAAGAGTTTGAGAAGTTGAGCCCAAAGAAAGGTGCAGTCATAGCTGTTGGTGAAGGATATTTTGATGATGATCTTGTTAAACTTAATATGGATACATTATTAATTTGAGGAATGTGCGTCCATATATATTTTTTTTGGATAATATGAAGTTGTACCTTTTGTTAAATAGTTATATTTTAAAAAAGATTGTGGATGCTTATATTTTTTATTTGTGAATATTCATATTTACTGTTATGCATGTATTGTGTAGATATTTTTCTGTATATTTTGGTAAAATAATTATATTTAAAAAAAACATAACACTTTCTATCCATTTAAAAATATCTTGTTTGTTAAAAAGACAACGCTTTTTAAGCGTTGTAAAAACTTTTACCTTGTACAAAATAACAACGCTTTTTAAGCGTTGTAAAAACTTTGTCATGTTAAAAATGACAACGCTTTTTAAACGTTGCAAAAGTGTGGCCATTGCAAAACATCAACAACGTTATTTAAGTATTGTAAAAAATGTTGTCTTTATCAAAAATAATAACGCTTTTTAAACATTACAAAAGCGTTGTCTTTGCACAAAATGACAACGTTTTTTAAGCGTTGTCTTTGAACAGACTTTTAACAACAGTGCTTTTAACAATACATTTTAAGTCACATAGACAACGTGGAAAAAGCGTTGTCGTTTAGCTTTTTTCTTGTAGTGTATGATTTTGAAAACAAATTTGCAATACAATAGAATTTTTAAAAATGATTAAATCTCAATCCCATTATACTGATAAAGGCAATCCATAAATGAGCAAGTCAATAAAGGCAGTCCACAACCATAGATCAAATCTACAAGTCAACTCTAAATGACAAGTTCAGATCCACAACATAATCTCAGACTACGAAGGAGGACCCGGATACTAAGAAGAGCCAGGATGCCATGAATGAAACATAACCATCATCTCATCATGTTGGGCCTGATCTGCAGCTAGCCTCTCGGGCCTGAAAAGCATCCATCTGCTCTATGTGATGGGCTTCCATCTCCTCTCGAAGACTATAAATCTCCGACTCGATCCATGTGAGACGCTGGTCCATAGTCATCAGAGGAGGGCATGGTGGAGACTGCTGCAGATGCTCCTTGATCTCGGTCGCGACATCTGCGACATCGAAGTCCACGTCGTCGTCCGAGTCATCTTGTGGTCAAGCGTCTCATCGTCGCCATGAAATGACCCCGGTAGCGGAGATATCTACGACTACTAGGGAAAAGTTCCTAGATCCTATCTCATCGAACTTCGTTATTCTAACAATCTCTCTGACAGAAATGCCGCATCCATAATGGTGGAAGAGTGCGATCAAGATGTGACAGTAAGGTGTCCACACTCTAGAATGGGTAGAGATGCTAGATGCGTAGATGATCAACTGAAACATATGTAGACTGATGGCTATGTCCAGGTGGTGGATCATCGCATAGAGTAGGAATGAATGAAAGGGTCGTATGACCGCTACATCCCGTGAGGTCAGGGGAAGAATGTAGCGGACTAGGACTCGCTAGAGAGCGTAGTCCTGGATACGCAGATCGACGGATCAAAAATTCTATACCGTCGGATCTCTCACACCCCCGTAAAAGTAAGAGTAGAGAATTTCGAGGGTAATGTGTGAGTACGGAGCAAAAAAGGGAAGGTCTATAGGAGGATAGCAAAAGAAGATGGATGAGAGAGTTGTAGTCCAAGAAATCTAGTAAATAGAGAGGGAGAAATGGTAAGTGGAAGGGTCTGAACCGTAGTAGTATAGCAGAAGTCATCGACTTTGATCAAATTGTTATAAAACTCGCACACAAAGTTGTGTTTATGGAACTAGTGTAGTATACCAATCACTCTAGTTGGTAGTAGTTAATAACATCTATAACTAAGGGACAAGACTGGGTAAAGAAACTCTTACTTAGATAGCTGGTCTTTAATGACTTATATGTAGTGGTAGCAAACTTATTAAATAGGGCTAATGTAGGGAACCTAAGGTCGGGGCTAGGCTCAGTACCGGGGTCGGTTTCGGTAACACGACATTTGCTAAAAATAATGATCAACAAATGAAATGATTAATAATAATGAATTAAAACGATAAGCTTAAGGAAGAAAAACTCATACCGAGGAGGCATCGTAGGAGTTTAAGAAGGGAGGAAGGCTTGGGGCTGCTTGGGGATGCCTTGGAGGTGAGAAAGAAGTGAAGGATGGTGTGTTTTGGTGTAGAGGGCATGCCGTGGGCGAGGGCTTATAAAGCCCTTCTTGGGCACCCGGGAGACATATTGGGTGCCCGTGGCAGGAGTTTAGGCACCTGAGAGCTTACTCGAGCGACTGAATACAGGCATGGCAGGTTTGATTGCCTTGTGCAAGGAAAAAGTTTCGGGTGCTAGAGAGGCTCTCGGGCACCCGGTTGACCATCCTTTGACCGAGTTAAATTTAATCAAAACAATTCAATCAAAGCCTAAGTTTATAATTAGATTCAAGGAATGAGTTTATGTAAATTTTGAAAAGTAGTTAAGTTGGATTAATTTGGATCTTAAAAATTAATTAAGTTGAGTTTGAAAAGATTAATTTGGATTTTTTTTAAAAAATTAATTAAGTTGAATTTGAAAAGATTAGTTTGGATTTTAAAAATTAAGTGAGTTGAATTTTAAAAGATTAATTTGGATTTTAAAATTAATTAAGTTGATTTTGAGAAGATTAATTTGGATTTTTGAAAATTAATTAAGTTTAAATTTGAAAAGATTAATTTGGATTTTTGAAAATTAATTAAGTTTAAATTTGAAAGGATTAATTTGGATTTTTGAAAATTAATTAAGTTGCATTTGAGAAGATTTATTTGGATTTTTGAAAATTAATTAAGTTGCATTTGAGAAGAATAATTTGAAAATTAATTAAGTTACATTTGAGAAGATTAATTTGGATTTTTGAAAATTAATTAAGTTGAATTTGAGAAGATTAATTTGGATTTTTGAAAATTAATTAAGTTGCATTTGACAAGATTAATTTGGATTTTAAAAATTAATTATGTTGAATTTGAAAAGATTAATTTGGATTTTAAAAATTAATTAAGTTGAATTTGAAAAGATTAATTTGGATTTTAAAGATTAATTAAGTTGAATTTGAAAAGATTAATTTGGATTTTTTTTAAAAAAATTATTAAGTTGAATTTGAAAAGCTTAATTTGGATTTTTTTTTAAATTATTTAAGTTGAATTTGAAAAGATTAATTACGATTTTAAAAATTAATTAAGTTGAATTTGAAAAGATTAATTTGGATTTTAAAAATTAATTAAGTTAAAGGGTTAGTTGGGTTGGACTAAATCATTAGGTCTTAAACATCTCACCTATTTCTAAGTGACAAAATAGGGTATTTTTATCTGTTTTGTGAGATGTATTAATTTTATCTTTGATTTTATGTTATCACTATGATTTGATTGAACATTATGTTAGATTCAGGTTTAACAATTAGTAAATTGAAAATAAATTTCGATAATTGGCTTCCAGGTCTTGGCGAGTCACAGAGGCTTTCTTTGGCTGTAGCTTTATTGGATCATCAACCCTTTCCTAGACAAAGCCTTTTAAAAAAATTTTATTCTCAAATTACTTTTTAAGAAACCCTGGTCTAACTAGTTGAAGATTTGGCGAGGTAGCTTCGGTTAGTTCCACCGGACTAAAAGGACCAAACAGGGTACGCCTTACCCTACTTGACTTTTCAGATAAGTTTCCCTAACGTACTATCATCTCGCCCCACACTAATACTAGGTTGTGCAAGTTTCAATCAAGTCAGATCCTTATCTAACCGTTTCTAATCCTAAGCATGATATTTTTTCAGAAAGAAAAATAGACGGGCATCAATCAGTAATTATAAAAAATAAAAAATTTTATCTAAGTATGAATATGGTTTTCATATTGGCTCCCCCTGGACTGAAGCCTCGATAAGGGCTATGTAAGATTTGAATCTTGTCCTTAGGAATCCAATACTGATTTGGTCTAGCTTGATTAGTCAAGCATAACTTTGGGACCCATGCTTGGACTCGGGTTCTACTTTGGTTCAAAATAAAGTAATATGATCTGTAACGTGAGTTGGTTCGATAACCAAGTCCGGATTGGTTTAGAGCTAATTTTTGTTTTTTAAGAATCATGTCAAGATTTTTGGAACCCGAGATAAATCATTCTAGTGCAACTCTATGTTCCTTTACCTGAGATTTCAAGGAGAAATTCTCTTCCTCAAGTTTTTGGACATGAATCGAGGTTCCTTCTTAAACAGGTTCGGTTAAGGAGCTTGAGTTGGATTCCTCTTTCAGGGGTTTAACTTCCTGTCGGAGGGATTCAACCCGAATGTTGGCTTTGGCAAACTTACCAGACAAATATGAGATTAAATCATAAAGTTGCGATTCAGGATAGCCTCATACCATTATTTGTCCGTCTTCCGAAATTGAAAGCTTTTCGATTCCGACGCTTTCTTCTGGTTTCGATTCTGATTCGGTGTCGAGATCGTTCGAGGCTGTCAGCGCGAAGAGGTTGGAGTGTGGAACTTCTTCTTCGTCCTCTGAAGATGACTCGTCCCACGTAGCTTGGAGGGTGTTCTTCCTCCGAGTCTTCTTGTTCTCCTTCAGGTTGGGACACTCCGATTTGTAGTGACCCTTCTTGTTGCACCCATAACAAGTGACTTCACTTTTCGCCTTCTGACTGGTAGTAGATTCGGCTGGATCATCCTTTTGTTGGACAAAATTCTTCTTCTTTCTTTGGCCCTTGATCATCTTGTAGTAACTCCGGGCCATCCGGACCAGCTCCGGATGATTGATTCCGTCGTCGTCAGATTCTGATTCGGAATCTAACTCGGGTATCGGTTGCAACTTCTTTTTCTTTTGCTTCCCAGGGACTTTTCTTGCAAAAAGAGCTATACCCTTGTCAACCTGTGAAGTGTTAGTCTGTTCATACAGCTCTAGTTTAGAAAATAATTCATCAAGTTTAATATCAGACAGATTCCTTGAAACCTTGTACGCATCTACCATAGATGCCTACAAAGAGTTTCTGGGGAACGAGTTTAGAGTGTACTTGATTAGGTCACAGTTTTCTACCTTGTGACCTATCGTGTGTAGACCGTTCATTAACTCTTGGATCCTTGTGTGGAGTTTTGCAGCTGTCTTGCCGTCTTGCATTTTAATTGTGTACAACTTGTTGAGAAGTAGATCACGCTTGTTGATCCTTGTATCTGACGTCCCTTGGTGCAACTCGATCAATTTGTTCCACAACTCCTTTGTGTTGCTAAAAGGGCCAACGCGGTTGAGTTCTTCCTTCGTCAAGCCACACTGAAGGGTCTGTGTAGCTTTAACGTCCGCTTCTATTTTCTTTTTGAGTGAAGCGTCCCACTCTAAATATCCTTGAATTTCACCTTGTGAGTTCTTCGAGATATCTAGTCTAGACTAGATTATAATCCACATATCCACCTAAGTTTTCATGTGGACCTCCATTCTGCTCTTCCAGTATGAGAAATCTTCTCCGGAGAACAGCGGTGGACGTGCGGTGCTGTAGCCTTCTTGCATGGCTATTAATGAACCTGAAATTTTTGCAAAAAAAAAAACTTGTTCCAAGACTTAGTCTTGGATTAGTAGTGTGGTATAAAAAGAATGAAAAGAAAAAAAAATTGGGTGGTGTTGCACCAACCTCGAAAAACAAAAAATCTTACGAATGAAAAATACGAACGAAAAAATAATTAACGATTAAATCTGAAAAACCTGCTCAGTTGGTGGTTTCACCAAGATTGACCAACCCGCTCTGATACCACTTGTGGGATCATTGTAATCGATAGAGGGGGGGTGAATAGCGATTACTTAAAAATTTTTGAAAACAGAGAGAATACGCAGCGAAAAAGAAAAAAGACAATGCTAACACTGTTTCTTTTTACTTGGTTTGGAGTCTATAATGACTCCTACTCCAAGGCCAATGGTATTTGACCATTTTCGTTGGGCAATTCTATATTTCGAAGATGATGTACAAATGTAGAACATTGAGTATAGAATTAAACAACAAAATAAAAGTATACTGACGACACTGAGGGATTGCACGAAGAGTCTTGGGCAGCATGCCGTCGATCTTGATCATTGTCGGCATGGGAAACTCGAGCACGGAAGAATGATGGAGCATGTTTGAGTGCTTGAGTTGGAAAATAGTGGTTCTAAAATTGTTGTTGAAGCAAAGGGGTGAAGCCCCTTATATAGGTGGTTCTCGGGCGCCTTGAGGCTCTTGGGCGCCTGCCACGTAGACCGAACCGCACGCATGCTTATCTGTAAACTTGGCCAAAACTCTATCTCTGGTCTTGGGCGCTTGGGACTGCTAAGGCGCCTGATGGCTCACGGGCGCCTGAGATGCTGATGTGGTGAACCTACCAGCTTAGCTTCTCCATCTGCAGAAACACCTCTACTGAGGCGCCTAACACCTATCAGGTGCCTAGTCTCTCGGGCGCCTAAACCCTTTCAGGCGCCTGGGATGCAGTAGCTGCTTCTTTTCACTCTTGTAACCAGGGTTAGTCCAAGAACAATGTAATATTATGAAAAAAAATGCATGGATAACGACCGTGGCTGTCTTGGTTCTGACTTTGGATTTCAAAATGAAATCCTAGGTCAGACCGACGCCTACTATTCCCTCTTCCGGGGAACGTATCCTCACCTACTCCACTCTGGAGAAGTTACCTTTTGCCAACTGGCTCCTCCGGTTAGACTTTTGCTCGGCCTCCGAGACTGCCGGATCTCGAGACGTCCGTACCTCGACCCGCTTCTACTTCTGTCCGCAATCCTCGTTCGGCTATGACTCCTGCCCGATCTTCAAGATCAGGACTTTGGTGCCCACCATGACCAGGACTTCTTGCCCAACCCTCTCTCAGGTCCTCAGTGCCTAGCCCTCGGCCAGGTCTTCTTGCCCAGTCCTCAAACAGGACTTCTTTGCTCAACCCTATAGGTCAAGTCTTCATGCCTAGATGAACTAGGACTTTCCTGTACACTTGGTAAATCTATTAGATCATAATATAAACTTAACTTTGAACCCTTTGTCATTATCAAAACTAGGTTCGATCTGGTGCTTCCGACACCAACAAAACCCTAGGTCGAACCGACGCCTACTGTTCCACTTTCCGAGGAACGCGTCTTTGCCTACTCCAATCTGGAGAAGCTACCTTTTGCCACCTGGGACCACCGGTTAGACTTTTGCTCGGTCTCCGAGAACCTGGATCTCAAGACGTCCGACCTCAACCCGTCTCTACTTCTGTCCGCGATCCCCACTCAGCAAAGTCTTCTGTTCGGTCCCCCAGACCAAGACTTCGTGCTCGGCCTCCGAGACTCCCAGATCTCGAGACGTCCGACCTCGATCAGTCTCTACTTCTGTCCATTGTCCTTGCTTGGCAAAGACTTCGTTACCCAATCCCCGACCAGGACTTCATGCTCAGTCTCCTGGACCAAGACTTCGGTGCCCAACCCTCGGCTAGGACTTCGTGCCCAATTCCCCGAACCAGGACTTCGTGCTCAGCTCTCCAGGTCAAGCCTTCTTGCCCAACTTCACTCACTAGGACTTCTTCCACCTAGCTTCACTCACTAGGACCCAGCTTCACTCACCAGGATTTCGTCCACCTAACTTCACTCACTAGGACTCAGCTTCACTCACCAAGATTTCGTTCCTTGATAAAGACTTCTTTGCTAGTCATCTTAATCCTGACTAGACTTCTCTCTGCCAAACCTCAAGTCCTATTTGGCTCAGTCCTTGGTCTATCTGACCAGATATAAGTTTAGTCACTCTCTCAAATATCAAGTCTTGTTTGGCTTGTCCCTTGGTCAAATTGACCAACCCTGGGTTCTATTCACTCTGCCAAATATCAGATCCTGTTTGGCTAACCCTTTGTTAAACTGATCAAACTTGAGTTTACCCTACCAAACATTAGGTCCTGTTTGTGGGATCGGTGCCGTCGATAGAGGGGCGGGTGAATATCGACTGGAACTTTTTTTGCGGAATACTCGTCGTTCGTTGAATCGTCTTTCTATCAGAGTATTAGTACGCAGTGGAAATTATAAATAAAGACGAACAAGCAAAGCACTAACACGCAGGATTTACTTGGTTCCCAACCCCCCAGGGTTAGTACGTCCAAGGCCTAAGTACTCAGCATGAGTCCACTAGTGGTCTCCTTTTCGAAATTTCTGGAGGTGGAGAAACTCGTCTTATAGTTTATGATGCAAACTCAAATATAAAGAATAATTACAACTTTGCAAACTAAAAGAAAACCAATTAGAAATAAAGATCTGACCAATCTGGAAGTCCGAAGTGCAACACACTTCCTCCTAGAGCCTCCTTTGTCGCAGAGCTTCGACTTTAGTGCTTTTGCTTCCCACAGAATGACTTAGCAGATGGAAAACTTGGTGTACTGAAGTGAGGGGTCGAACCCCGTTTTATACTAAGCTCTTGGGCGCCTGATAAGCCTCTGGGGCGCCTCATATGCGGTTAAAAACTGATCCGTTGCAGCGAAATCGACGCAGGGGATAAGTCCCCTTCCCAGGCGCCTACTTGGGATAGCCACCCTTTAACCAGGGCACCCCACCACACTTGGTGCTTGATATGAATCAGGCACCCAGGAAGCTTTTCACAATCAATGTTTTTCCTATGTTTGCTCTCATATCTTGCCTCCAACTCCAGGTACCTGCAAGACAACAGAACGTACAACAAGACAAATAATCTTAAGCCTTATTTGAATGGTTCTGACTTTGGATTTCAGCCGAAAACCTAGGTCGAACCGACGTCTACTATTCCCTTTCCCGGGGAACGCGTCCTCACCTACTCCACCCTGGAGAAGTTACCCTTTGTCAACCGGGACCTTCGGTTGGACTTTTGCTCAGCCTCCGAGAACTTGGATCTCGAGACGTCCGACCTCGACCCGTCTCTACTTTTGCCCGCGATCCCTACTCGGCTAAATCTTTTGCTCAGTCCCCTGGACCAAGACTTTATGGTCGGCCTCCAAGACTCCCGGATCTCGAGACGTCTGACCTTGATCTATCTCTACTTCTGTCCATAATCCTCGCTTGGAAAAGACTTCATTACCCGATCCCTGACCAGGACTTCGTGCTCAACCCTCCAGGTCAAGACTTCTTGCCCAGCTTCAATCAACAGGACTTCGTCCACCTAGCTTCACTCACTAAGACCCAGCTTCACTCACCAAGATTTCTTCCACCTAGCTTCACTCACTAGGACCCAGCTTCACTCACCAGGATTTCTTCCACCTAACTTCACTTACTAGGACCCAGCTTCACTCACCAGGATTTCTTTGCTAGTCATCATGATCCTGACTAGACTTCTTTCTTCAGGTAAGTATACTCTCTTTCTACCAAACCTTAAGTCCAATTTGGTTTAATCCCTTGGTTAATTGACCAACCCTGGGTTCTTATAACTCTGCCAAACATCAGATCCTGTTTGGCTATCCCTTTGTCAAACTGATCAAACCTAGGTTTAGCCTACCAAACATCAAGTCCTATTTGTCTTAACCCTTGATCACTTTGACTAAACCATGGTATATTGTCACTGCCAATCATCAGGTTCTGTCTGGCTAACCCTTTGTCAAACTGATCAAATCTAGGTTTATCCTACCAAACATCAGGTCCTGTTTGGCTTAACCCTTGATCACTTTGACTAACCTTAGTATATTGTCACTGCTAAACATCAGACCCTGTTTGGCTTACCCTTTGTCAACCTGATCAAACCTAGGTTTATCCTACCAAATATTAGGTCCTGTTTGGCTTAACCCTTTATCACTTTGACAAACATTAGTATATTGTCAATCATCGAAACACTAGAGGTTGACTGATCATCACTGATGCTCTTTGCACCAACACTGTTTGGCTTAACCCTTTGTCAAACTGATCAAACCTGAGTTTACCCTACAAACATCAGGTCCTGTTTGGCTTAACACTTGATCACTTTGACTGGACCTTTGTATATTGTCAAACATCGAAATACTAGAGGTTGATTGTTCATGACTGATGCTCTTTGCACCATCAGCTAGTACCTCAGTTGCCGCTGGTGGTGACGTACGAATTTGACGAATAGGACACTTATTTTTGTAGTGGCCTCTCTCCCTACACTTAAAACAAATTATATGAAAGTTAAAATTAAACATAATTTAAATTGTACCTCTTTCACCCTTAACTCCCCCTCAGTTCCTGGCCTTCTTGCTCCTTCGGCGGTGAGTCCGATCTGAGCCACCTGCTTAGATACCAATTATAGGATTGGTGATGTCACTAGAGGGGAGGGGGGGTGAATATCGACTCCTACTTCATTTCGTCTTTGGGTCTATCGTTCGTTCAACTTCGTAATCAAATCATTAGTAGCACAGCGGAATAATAAAAGTAAAAGATAACAAAAATAGCAGACACACAGGATTTATTTACTTGGTTCCCAACCCTTCAGGGTCAGTACGTCCAAGGCCTATGTTCTCGGCGTGAGTCCACTAGTGGTCTCCTTTCCGAAATTTTTAGAGGCGGAGAAAACCCGTCTTACAGTATGATTTTACAAGTACAAAAAGATAAACTGAAAAAAAAATTATAAACTAAAAGCAAACCAACAGAAACGAAGATCAGGCCAATTCGGAAGTCCAAAGTGCAGCGCACTTCCTCCTAGAGCCTCCTTGGTCGCAGAGCTTTAACTTAGCACTTTTGCTTCGCACAAAATGAATAAGCAAATCTGAAACTTGATATCTCAACTGAGAGGTTGACACCCCTATTTATACACAGTATTACGGCGCCCTAGAGCCCATTGAGGTGCCTAATAACTGGTCCAAGTTGATCCAAACAGCGAACTCGACGCAGGGATAAGTTTCTCATCCCAGGTGCCTGAATTGCTTTCAGGCGCCTGGGTTCCAGGTGTAGGGATCTCCCGGTGACATAAACACAACAACGTAGTGGAAACAAGATCCCTTGAGCGATCTATGCGAAAGAAAAACTCATACGAAATTCATCTTGCTAACAGAGCTATCTATGAGTATACCTTTGAAGCGTGCCCTTACGTTTATCCCGTTCGTCCAAGCTACGCCGGATCTCTTGCACGTTCAAGTGTCCGTACCTCTATGCATATCCACACGAACACGATCTCTCAACTTCGGAGAAGAATAACCTTAGTTGTGCTAGCAACTTGAGGTAGTTCACAAAACCACCAAGAACCCCAAAGAAAGGGTTTCGGCCAAGAGGGAGAAGAGGAGGAAGAGAGGAAGGAAAGTTGACTTAACTTCATCCAAATGACAAGAAAACTCTTTTATACTCATCCCATGAATATGAAGAGTTTTTGTCCCTTTAGCTTCCCTTCATTAAAGCCAATAAAGAGCACATCTTCTCATATGGCTCTTCAACTTCTCTCCATTCAATGAAGAGAATCTCTTCATCTTCCTCTATTATTAATTTATTAAACATTTTAATTAATTAATATCTCATCTAAATGTGGTTGAGTCTAATCTAAATGAGTCTAACTCAAATTAGACCTCAATCCCATAATCCAATTGGATTCACTTGAGTCTAACTCAATTAATCCAATTCGGATCAAATCTTAGTCAAACTAAGATCAATTGATTTCCGAAGCATCGTGTCCTTAGCGTGTGACCCAATAGGTTCTTGTAACATTGGCAATGTGTCTAAACCGCTTTAGACACATAAGCAATGAGCGGCATCTAGCAATGTATCATTGCTACCCAAGTAACAAGAAAGTCGAGATCCGACTTAACCTCCGTGAATAGGATAATGTATGACCTTGTCCTTCTATCCTCGATATCTAGATTGACCAATGAGGCATAGACTGTGTCATCCTTGATCAATCATTGTGTTTCTTGATCCTCAAGTAGACTCATTCAAACAAATGAGCACAATATCTCATATTGACTCATTTGAGCATGACCATGCGTTTTAGCAGTCTTAATGGATCAAGGGGCCCACAGATATCACTCCCATCATATGGGAGGGATAGATCCCATCTACATCACTCACATCCCTCCGTATAATTCATTATATACCCAGTGATCACCTTTATAGTCCACCCTGTTATGGGTGACGTTTGACGATACCAAAGTACATAACTCCTTATGTACGGAACCGTAGTGACTTCAAGTCTAAGGACTATTCATACTACTAGTCACATGAGAAAGTTTATGACACTCATATGACAATCTATGAAACTTTCTCATGGCGGGTCAATTTAGTACACATTCTCTAATGTATACCCATGTGTCAACTCGATATCACATATCCATGACTTGTGAGCTCAAGTCATCTATTGACCTACATGCTAGTCTCCATGCACTAATATTGTCCTTGAATATTAATGCTTGACTAGGAATGGTTTAGTGTAGTGCTCTCTACATTATCTCACTATTGATTCAACCAATCGATATGATGTAGATAAGAACCTACTATCCAAGGACATTATTATACTTAGTTATTTGACACAAGTATAAAGTAAGTATAATAACCAAACATACATTTATTAATGACAGAATATGATACAAAAAGTTCCTAGTCAATCATCGCATAATTGGCTCTAGGGCTCCTACTAACACCAGGCGCCTAGATCTATTCAGGCGCCTGGGAACCTTTTTCCCAACCTCTATTTGTTTTGCGTTTGTTCTCTTATCTTGCCTCCAACTCTAGGTACCTTCAAGACAACAAAACACACAACAAATAGACAAACAATCTTATGCCTTAGTTGATTGACAGCTAGAGCTATCTGGTTCTGACTTTTAGATTTCAACTGAAATCCTAGGTCGAACCGACGCCTACTATTCCACTTTCCGAGGATTGCGTCTTTCACCTACTCCAATCTAGAGAAGCTACCTTTTGCCAACCGGGATCTCCGGTTAGACTTTTGCTCGACCTTCGAGAACTCGGATCTCGAGATGTTCGATCCTTGACCCGTCCCTACTTCTATCAGCGATCCCCGCTCGGCAAAGTCTTCTGCTCGATCCCTCAGACCAAGACTTCGTGCTCGGCCTCTGAGACTCCCGGATCTCAAGACGTCCGATCCTCGACCCATCTCTACTTTTGTCCGTAGTCCTCGCTTGGCAAAGTCTTTGTTGCCCGATCCCCTACCAGGACTTCGTGCTCAGTCCCCTGGACCAAGACTTCGGTGCCCAACCCTCGGCCAGGACTTCGTGCCCAATTCTCCAAACTAGGACTTCGTGCTAAACGCTGCAGGTCAAGACTTCTTGCCTAGCTTTACTCACCAGGATTTCGCCCACCTTGCTTCACTCACTAGGATCCAGCTTCATTCACTATGATTTCGTGCCTTGATAAGGACTTCTTTGCTAGTCATCTTAATCCTGACTAATCTTCTTTCTTCCAAACTTCAGGTATTGTTTGGCTTAGTTCAGATAAATATACTCTCCCTACCAAACATCAAGTCCTGTTTGGCTTAACCCTTGATCACTTTGACCAACCCTGGGTACTATTCTCTCTGCCAAATATCAGATCATGTTTGGCTAACCCTTTGGTCAAACTGATCTAACCTGGGTTTACCCTACCAAACATCAGGTCCTGTTTAGTTTAACCCTTGATCACTTTGATCAGACCTTGATATATTGTTAAACATCGAAACACTAGAGGTTGACTGTTCAGGTCTGATGCTTTTTGCGCCAACAGATGTTGTCGTCGATGCGTCTCCAAGATGATGCGAAGATGGCATGAATGCTCCTCAGAATGAGAATAAACCGAGATGTCGTCGATGAAGACTATGACGAATTGATCTAAATACTCCAAAAATATCTGGTTCATTGGATCCATAAACACTGCTGGAGAATTGGTAAGTCCAAATGGCATCACCAAAAACTCAGTGTCTATATTGGGTGTGGAACACTGTCTTTTGAATATCTGAGTCTCTGATTCTCAACTGATGATATCTAGAACGTAGATCAATCTTGGAATACACGGATATATCCTTCAACTGATCAAACAAATCCTCAATCCATGACAGAGGGTATTTGTTCATGATGGTCACTGAATTCAGCTGTCCGTTATCAATGCACAATCTTAGAGATCCGTCCTTCTTCTTCACAAACAACACTGGAGATCCCCGTGGAGAAACACTAGGACAAATATATTCCCTGTCCAGCAACTCCTGAAGCTGGACCTTTAGATCATCCAACTCCTTAGGCATTATATGATATGGAGCCTTTGATGACGGTGTTGTCCACGGAATCAACTCGATCATGAACTCCACTTGCCTTCTGGGATGCAAACCAGGAAGCTCCTCTAGAAATAGGTCCAAAAATTCTCGGGCCACTGAAACATCCAAGAGCTAAGGGCTACTATTGTCGTGGTACTGATCAGTGATAATAGAAAACTATAACATCCATGCGACATAAGGTTCTGGGTATGAAGTGCAGAAATAATCGAAATCCCATCATCTCTGGTGCCAATAAAATCCCATGAAGGCTGGTTCAGATGTCAGAACTTGACCACCCTTGCTTGGCAATCGATTATGGCATGATAGGCCGCCAATGAGTCAATGCCCAGAATAATGTCAAACTCTACCATCTCGAGAACTGATAAATCCACGGTGAGAGTATAATCGCCGAAATCCACTGGGCATCCCTTGACTTCCTGCGTGATATCCAATACCTCATTGAATGGTAGAGACACTGACAGACATTGTGATCTAAGGGTAGACAATCTACTAATCTTTCCCGTGAACAACTAAGATATGAAAGAATTGGAGCTACTGGTATCAATAAGCAATTCAGCAGGAAATTCATAAATGAAAATCATACTGCAGAAGATCGATCCCTCGGCCCATCATGCCTCCTTTCTGGTGACTGCATATACTCGACCTGTCTCAGGAGTTGGGGGGGGGGGGGGGGGGGGCAACGCCAAAATCTGCTAAGGCTAAGATGTTAAAGGTCTGGTGGTCTGCTGAGGCTGATATACCGAAGGTCCAACTGACTGTTATGGCTGATAAACTGAAGCCTCCCGATAACATGTCGTAACCCATCTAGACATCCATAACTAAATATATCCAGCGAGACCCTGCATGAACTGTATCATCCACTTGTAAGTACCCCAGGTTGATTTTGATGTGATCAACCAATTTAAGTTAGGTCCTGGTATGTTTAATCCCTCTGCTAAGTGTGCAGGAGCATAGGTACGGAGGAAGTTGAGCGTAAGACGTAGCGGACGAGAAGGATTGTGTGGGGAAGTGAGCCGACGGGCTCGGTACAATCCGAGGGATGCGGAAACTGCGGAAGAGTACGTCGGTGGAGCGAGAAGGACGTGCGCGATGTCCGAGGGATGAGAAGCCGGGAGGAAGGACGCTCGAGGGGTGAAAGGCCGGAGTCGGGTTCGGGTGAGCCTAACTCCGGTTGGCTGGAAATCACCCAGAAGATGAACCAAAAGATTGGTCAGTTTGACCAAGTCAAACCAGGCACCTGAAACAAAAAGAATTTTATTTATTGCTGTAAAGATTCGAACCAGCAACCTCGCCTACGTATATCACCAGCCTTAACGACTGAGAGAAGAAAGAGATGTGATTAAAGTTGTTGCGAGCAGATGATAAAGTTATTTATCTGATGCGAGCAGAAGACAAAGTTATCTCTTAAAGGATAACATTATCCTTTAATCAGATCCAATGGATGCAGTTTAATCCCATACAAGATCAACCATCCAGATTACATCCATGGATCAACGGCCAAGAGAAAATTCCTCAACAATCAAACAATCCAGATTTATTCTCTTAAGTTATAAATAGGCTTAGAGTTTCAACCTTTTTATTCATTCAATTAATTCATTCTTGTAAACTCTCTAAAAGTCTAGCGTGCTAATTTTGTAAGGCTTCTCCGCCACAAGGAGATTTTTATTGAGTGTCCACTGCCTTGGAAGCAACGTTCTCAGTTGCGACCAAGTTTCTTTTTTAAAGAGGAGTGCCTCCACTTTCATATTTTTTTTACCGTCTATTCACCCCTCTAGCCGGTCCAACCCGATCCAACAAAGTGGTATCAGAGCCAAGGTCGTCGCAGAAGGACTAACCGCCAACTGCAGCAATTTGAAGAAAATGGTTGGAGTCGTAATCTACCCGCCAAAGTTTGAGGGGGAGTTCGCGATGTGGAAGCGCCGAATGCAGGTATTTATTAAAACTGATATTGAATTGCTAATAATTATGAAAAATGGTTTTTCAGTTCCTAAAGACAACAACGGCAAGGATAAAGAAATAGAGTTATGGACCAAGAAGGAGAAATCAGACTTTGAAGCAAACGACAAAGCTGAATTTCATCTACTAGCCGTTCTTCCCGCAAGAAGTTAACCGCATTGAGAATTACAACTCGGCAAAAGAGCTCTGGGAGAAATTCTTGGAATTCCATGAAGAAAAGAATAAGAAATCAGACAACGCTGCACTGAACACAAGGAAGATCCAACTTGACGATGAGTCCTCGTCAGAAGAGTCGGAAGGTCAAGAATACGCAGGACTTGCGCTGATGGCAAATCATCAAGAAGGGAGCACTAATAAAGGGGGAGAGACGTCAGAAGAAAGCGACGACGAAAGAGGAACCTAACTTTTCGAAAGTGACCCGGTAAGTGAGGTTTGTTTTCTTCCTCATGATCAATTATATGCTGGAGTTAAAGCTTTGCTCAAATCTAATTGTAGATTAGAAAAAGAAAATTAAAAATTAAAAAATGAATTAACACTTACATCCTCATCTAAAATTTTGAAAAATAAAAATGATAATTTGAAAAACTTGGTGCAAAAATTAGAACTTGATATTGCATATTTACGCCAAAAGAAAAATAGCTTTCCTGATAATTTAAATTGATATTTTAAAAATCATAAGGGTCAATTTAAAAAGGTACCCAAAAGTTATATTCCGCCTAAGTTTTTAATTAATCCTGTAGACAGGAACTTATTTTGGGTTCCTAAATTTGTATTAAACTGATAATTTTTTTTTGTTATTATATATGTGCGCATTTTATTTCTCTAACAAAAATTATGTCTTTATTTTTTTATGCACAATTATGCTGTCTATCTATTGGAACTTCTTTCAAAAATTTTCAAATATTTTTTCCTCGAAATTTGAAATTAAGAGTTTAAGAGAAAGACTCATTACAATTTTTTTTCAAATTTTTCGAAGTATTTTTTCTAATTTTTTAAAATTTTATTCTTCAAGAACTCTTATGTGTTGGTTTGTCATTTTTGGACTTGATGAACGAATTTAAAACTCAAAATTTTTGTCCAAACTCATATCTTCATCTTCGATATTAACAAAAATATTCAGATTTTTTTTCGATTTTTTATGAATTGTTTATTGAAATATGATTTTTTTAAAAAAAAAATCAAAAGAAAAATATTTTGACCAGATCCGATTTTTTTGGAACTCCTCATCAGCTGTGGATTTTATCAAAAAAAATTTTAGATTTTTTTTAAGTCATTTTTTTAAAAAAAATGGAACTAACTTTGAAAAAAATATGTCATTTTAAATTTGAAAAATATGCAAATTTTTTTTCACTTAGAATATTTTTTATCGAACTTAAAATTTTCTTCTTCCCTAATTATATTTCCCCATTTTTTTGATGTGATCAAAGGGGGAAGAATAATATTAAGTTAAGGGGTAGAATTTTAATTTACTCGAAATTTAAGTTTTTTTGAACTTAAAATGTTTACATTATTATGCATGTTTTTTATTTTGATTACCCTAACTTAACTCGGATTGATGCACATCAAAAAGGGGGAGATTGTAAGTACCCCAGGTTGATTTTGATGTGATCAACCAATTTAAGTTAGGTCCTGGTATGTTTAATCCCTCTGCTAAGTGTGCAGGAGCTTAGGTACGGAGGAAGTCGAGCATAAGACGTAGCGGACGAGAAGGATTGTGCGGGGAAGTGAGTCGACGGGCTCGGTACAATCCGAGGGACGCGGAAGTTGCGGAAGAGTGCGCCGGTGGAGCGAGAAGGACGTGCGCGATGTCCGAGGGATGAGAAGTCGGGAGGAAGGACGCTCGAGGGATGAAAGGCCGGAGTCGGGTTCGGGTGAGCCTAACTCCGGTTGGCCAGAAATCACCCAGAAGATGAACCAAAAGATTGGTCAGTTTGACCAAGTCAAACCAGGTACCTGAAACAAAAAAAAAATTATTTATTGCTTTGAAGATTCGAACCAGCAACCTCGCCTACGCATATCACCAACCTTAATGACTGAGATAAGGAAGAGATGTGATTAAAGTTGTTGCGAGCAGATGATAAAGTTATTTATCTATTGCGAGCAGAAGACAAAGTTATCTCTTAAAGGATAACTTTATCCTTTAATCAGATCCAATGGATGCAGTTTAATCCCATCCAAGATCAACCATCCAGATTACATCCATGGATCAACGGCCAAGAGAAAATTCCTCAACAATCAAACAATCCAGATTTATTCTCTTAGGTTATAAATAGGCTTAGAGTTTCAACCTTTTTATTCATTCAATTAATTCATTCTTGTAAACTTTCTAAAAGTCTAGCGTGCTAATTTTGTAAGGCTTCTCCGCCACAAGAAGATTTTTATTGAGCGTCCACTGCCATGGAAGCAACATTCTCAGTTGCGACCAAGTTTCTTTTTTAAAGATGAGTGTCTCCACTTTCATATTTTTTTTACCGTCTATTCACCCCCTCTAGTCGGTCCAACCCGATCCAACACCACTCACTATCATCGGCCACCAAATGAGGACAAAACTCTTCTAGGCGATTGAATTCTGCATTATACTCCAGAATTGTGCACTCTCCCTAGTGAGGACCCAGAAACTCCTGACATCGGGCCATACGAAATGTGGCAGGAAAGTACTTCCTCTCAAAAGTCTCACAAATGGAAACTCAAGTAACATGCTGTCCACCAATAATAGTCTTCTGCATGTTCCACCAAGTAGCGGCCTGATCTCGAAGGTGATAGGTAGCTAACTCAACCTTCTCTATGTCTGTGAGAGTCATATAGCTGAAGGTGCTCTCCAATGTCTCCAGCCAAGCATGAGCAGTATACGGGTTTGGTCCTCTGTGGAACAATATGAATAGGTCCTTCACGGACGCTGCCAATAACGGAATTCGAGCTCTATCCAGAATCCAACCCATAGGGGTAGTGATGGCACTATTGGAACTGCCACTGGTAGCACTGTTGGAATTGCCACTGGTGGTACTACTAGAATTACTGTCGGAAACAATGGAGGTAGTCTTTGTGGTGGAGGTCTCTGCTCCCAAAGGATCCTGGTGAGCTAGTTCCCAATCAGCTGGCTCCACCCTAGTGTGTCTCTCTAGAAACTCCACCAGGAACTCTCCAAAAACTCTAGTCCCTCACTGACTCCACTGTCCTCCCCCGTGATCATCATCCACGACCACGTGCACGGGGAGGAGACATCTCAATATGATGAGACATACCTATCAACAGAACCAATATGCATTACTTATATATAAATCTACTAGAAATTAAACCAACTTACTTCGTAATTGCTGCAGGAGGTCTCGTCGTTGCCAAGTCCCAAAACATAATCAAGTCGAGAAAATGACTCTGCAAAAATATAAAAATCCATAAAATATAGATAAACCTTCATAAAACAACTCCGTAAAATCCACAGACACCCCAAATTTACTAGCAAATTTAGCTCTGATACCAAAAGTTATCACGCCCTAGGGCCCATACTCACTTGAAAAATGAGCAGCATCTCCCTTGTGTGACGGACAATCTGAAATATTTTACATACATCTGACACAAATAAAATATATAGCTCAGCTAACACGACTGACAACTCACACATAACGTAAACTCCACAACCACATAGTATATGAGATAGTAAGAAAAAAAATACATATTCCAACTAAAACTCAAATCCAATGATAACATACCAAGTCCATATACACGTGAGCATAGCTCCACTCACAATCAATCAATAAAGAAAATATCCATCTAATAAAGAAAATGCGAAAACCAGAAAAATATGAAAATAAAGAAAATGCCGAAAAACTCCAAAGTGCTTAACACTATGGGGCTGGCAACTGGATCCTCTACTAGCTCCACGTAACATAACTACCGACTACCTGAAACAAAATTAGATGCAAGGGGTGGTGAATCCGGGCGGACTTTGTGGGTAATCAAATAAATAAATACATGACATATAAAAAGATACAATAAGCAGGTAGTGATAGATGTGTATACTAAAAGATTTGCTCTTTTATATATAAGAGATCATCTTTATTTTGGAAAGAGAATCACAACAACACTAGGTGCTTGTTTATATTAGTACATGCATAAAAATCCTTTACTTTGCATTGTAGATAACATGATGTGTGGTGTCACACGGAAGATCATGTTATCAGTTCCTTGCTTAGTATAAGTAGAGGCTCACAGCCGAGATGGAATTGGACAAACCATCGAGATGGTTGTAGTATAATTAGGTGTGGTTGATCTTGACCATAGAATTACACTAGTGTGCCTTGAGTACATTGAGCAAGACCAAAACCAGAGATAATCCAATTTGTACTGACTTGATAATTGGATTGGATCTCAGACTTTATTATGGAGTACGATCCCTAAATCCCGATATAATGACGGACACATATGATTAATTATTATTTCTTTGATTTACCAATGAGCGAGATCTATTCTGATTATATCGATAGGATCGGTAAGTTAGGAGATAATATTAATTATATGGTGTGACATTGATCATTGACGGAATCTGTGTCCTGGTGAGTCGAGATGATGATGCCCCCTTGATGAACTCAAAAGATTCATCATGTTAAACCCTGCAGGTGGATTTGATCCAACATGATGATAAGGTTGAGTGGTACTAATCAACGATCCAGAAGTTAATTAATTTAAATTGTCAGTAATTTAAATTAATTGACGAGCATTCGATATCTTAAACACGGGGGATGGACGACTCATAATATGTGGAGCCCATATGAAAATATGGAGGTTGGTGAGGAAGTTCAAATAAGATCCTTTAGTGGAATGAATCTTAATTAATAGATCGGGTTTAGATCCATTAGCGGGCCAAGATCCAACTCTTCCTCTTGGTCCTCTCCCTTGCGCAACAGCCAACGCCACCCTCTCTTCTTCTTCTTCCTTTTCTCCTTCCTCCTCATCTGCGCACACAGAGTCAACGCCTCAACCGTAGGTCATGAGAGTGATCCCCTGTTTGCCGCGAGCTCTTGGTGTCGCACGACTTCACTCCTTCAGCCAAGGTTGACCGCCGCCTAGTCGCTGGAACTGACCACCCCACGTGTAACGACCCAGAAAATTCTCATAATATTTTCTTTAAAATATTGAGCATGACTAGATAATTTTCCGAGGGACCTAGAAATATTAATACAAATTTTAGCCTAGAAATCCATGTTTTCTCATTTAAATTGGGAAAAAAAAAAGCACTAATGGGCTTTATATGGGCTTTCTAGTACCATAATTATTGGTGAATTTTAGGTAAAAATTAATATAAATATAAAGAGGTTTTAATGAGAAATATTAACATAATTATGGGGGAATTTTTAAGGGATTTTCGAAATAATAGAAAATAAAATACAAAAATTAGTGCATGCACCAAGGATTGAACCTTGGACCTCTTGTACAACCATGCATGCTCTAACCAATTCACCTAGCAAGGGAGTGCTATGAGGAAATGAAGTGGATTGTGGTTAAGGCTTAGGGAAAATGAAGGGTCATCCACCATGACTCTTCACTTGCCCTCCTTAATGTGTTATAAAGAGGGGGCTTGGGAGTTACTTTCTTCCTTCCATCAATTCCACCTTTCTTCTTCCTCCTCCCTCACTCTAGCCAAAACTTCAAGGAGAGTTTTCCTTGGGAAAACTTCACAAGAGGGCTTAATCTTCAAGAGCTAAGGGTCATCTACAAGGCTACAAGGGCTAAGGGTGATCAAGGGACAATAAGGTCTTCATCATCTTCCCTTTTTAAGGTCTAAAAACCAAGATAACCCAAGGTAAGATTCCCTCACCTGTGGTATAATGGTTTTTGAGTTATTTTCATGATACAAGAAATTGTTTGAACCATATATGAAGAAACACCAAAGTTAGGGCTACCAAGGGTTTCAGCCACCATAGGTTTCTATGGTTTGGTTTGGATCCAACTCTTTAATATTGTTCCTTATGTTTTCTTATGTGGTAAGAGATGTTAATAGGGGTTATGTGAATGTTTTTACATGATTTAAGGCCCTAGTAACTTTCGGCCAAGATGGGTTTTAGGGCAAGGGGTTAGGGTTAACTCCAAGCAAGAGTTCAAATGTTTTACTATGGAAGTATATGTAAGTTATAGGATGTAAATTTGTAACTTTATGAATTTATTCATATGATGGTGACCCATTAGGGTTTCGGCCAAGGTCCCAAGGTAGGGCTAGGGTTTAGGATTTACTCCAATCATGGGGTTTAATGGCTCCCTATGGTCTTGTATGTAATGTATGGGTGTTCTTTTACTTATGGAACCCTTCCTATTGATTGAATGGTGGAGTTTCATGCCAAGGAACTTTCGGCCAACTCCCAAGACTTAGGGTTTGGGTTGGGTTAAGACCACAAGGATGCATGTTTGTAGGGTACTATGATGTATATAGATGTTTAAGTATGTTGGAAGAATGTTTATGCCAATTGAAACCCTAGCTTATGTGTCATGAATTATATGTTAGGTCACTTGTGATGATGATTCATAAATATTTAGACATGTGCCATGAACCCAAGGAAATGTATCATGTATGAAAGGACCTAGGCATGTTTTTCCATGTACCATGACCATGCATGTTTTTTTTTATGAATTAAGATGCTAAATATGAATGTATGCCATGATTTATGAATGATATGTATGCATGCCATGATTTATGAATAATATGAATGCATGCCATGATTCATGAATGATATGTATGCATGCCATGATTTATGAATAATAGGAATGTATGCCATGATTTATGAATGATATGTATGCATGTCATGTTTATGGATGAAATGATGAATGAAGTTAAAGTTCATGCCTTCAAAGCATAATGGTGATATGAAATGAGAATGATGAATGAAAATGAGGTTCATGCCTTCAAGGCATAATGATGATGTTAAGCATTAAGAATAAATGAATATGCTATGTATGTTTTGTGAATGAAGAAGCATGTGAAAGTATTTTATTTTAAGAATGAGCTTGTACCGGACCTAAATAAGGTATACAGTTCTGGACTACCGATGTAGCTGTCCACGGTTCGGGACTACCGATGAAGCTGTCCTTACGGTTCAGGACTACCGATAAAGTTGTCCTTACCCTAGTAGGTCGAGATTAGCTACCTCGTATTTACTTAGGGATGCGTGCATATGATGTATGAATGTGGTACAAGCCAGGGCCCAATGAATGTTATGATTATGTTTAAGTATAAAAAAAAAGATATGATTTCAAACTAAGCATCCTTATGATATATGCATTTGCCCATGCATCCATCCATGTTATGCATTATGTTTATGAAAAGCATATTTATGAAAAGTATGTTTATGCAAGGTATGTTGATGCAAAGTATGATAATGCAAAGTAGGTTCATGTTAATTATGATGCCATGATTATGTTTATGTTCATGTTAATTATGATACCATGATTATGTTTATGTTCACGTTAGTTATGCTGCTATGATTGTGTTTATGTTCATGCTAAGTTATGATGCCATGATTTCATTTATGTTCATGCTAGATGATAATGCCATGATTTTATTTATGTTCATGCTAGATGACAATGCCATGATTTTATTTATGTTCATGCTAGATGATAATGCCATGATTTTATTTATGTTCATGCTAGATGATAATGTCATGATTTTATTTATGTTCATGCTAGATGACAACGCCATGATTTTATTTATGTTCATACTAGATTATGATGCCATAATTTTATTTATGTGCATGCTAAAATTATGATGCCATGATTTTATCTATGTTTATGCTAAAACGATGATGGCATAGTGGTGTAGATGTTCATGATAGAAAGTATGCTATGATATGTAGGATTGAAGCATTATGTGCATGTTTATACGACGTATGGATTTTGTGAGTAGGAAAGAGTCTTACTAAGCTTGTGTGCTTATAGTCTTATTTTCCTTATACCGCAGATCACGCAATGGGACAATAAGGAAGCAGCAGGAGGGCAAGAATGGGTGTGTGTAGTAGTGACATGGCCAAGAAACTCTCTCATTTCACTTATTGCATGTTTTGTGAATCCGACAATGCTTGTTTTGGTTTATGCTCGGCTTATGATAGTTATGCCTAAGAAACAACCTACTATTCATGAAGTTATGATCAAACTACTTACTATCTGAAATGCTTATGAATAAGTTATGGGAAGTTGATATCATGATGTCATGCATACTGGTAATATGTTACCTGAAATGCTTATGAATAAGTTATGGAAAGTTGATATCATGATGCTAGGTATGCTGGTAATATGTTAAGTATAATGTCACCATGTCCATGAAAGATAACCCAGACATGTGTATATGATGTAAGTACAGGTTATTCCGCTGCATTAAGATGTTTTATATGCACATGTATGTTTAGCGTAACACCGCTTTATGGAAAAAAAAAAGCGGGCGTTACACCACTTGTTTCTCCCCTGCATTCATCGCATGCACATCCTTGTTGCTTGTGCCAGCCACCAAGGAGTTATTCGGATTTCTTGAGGTGTCGAATACTTGGGGCTGAGTTTTTCTACCGGCGGTTGCTCGAGGTAAGGATTGTTCTAGTAACGATTATGTGTGAGAATAGATTATATGTGGTGAAACAGGTGGTTTCTACTCATTGATTCTTTTTAGCAGTATAGTCAGTTTCTCAATTGTCTATTTCTTTTGTCTAGATGTCAGCTGTGGACTGTGGTATTTATTTATGAGTGTAGTTTCTATATGCACAAGTGTAAGAATTAGACAAGTGATAGACTTTAATTATAGGTGTGGAGAGTTAGTTCGTAATCTTTGAGAGAGGAATTCGAAGTGTTTGTTTGAGCTTTAGTTATTGTTAAAGTGCTATGTAGCAATATGGGGTGGCTCCAATTGGCACGGGGGTAGCAATTTGGGTTGTCATGGTGTGGCTAGATTCGAACCTGTGCTAAATTGGATTAGATCATAGTTGAGTTTTTGGTTTCGGTGAAAGGGAGCTTGCCGTGAGTGACCTCCTTTTAGGTTAGACTTTGATCTGTTTGGTAAAAGGATAATTAAAGCTAATCCTAGTTTATTTAAGGATTAGCTTAATGGTTAAGGTTAGGTCAAATTTGAAATTGATATAATTATGTGTTATAATTAGTTAGCTATTTTAATTACTTGTATAAATAGCTAAACTATGTCCTTGATACAGGACCTTGACCTTAGACTCACGTCGTCGATCGTGGGAGGTTCTTTCTGCTTACGGACTTCTGTAATTATGGTGGGTACTTCACCTTTGTATTCTTGTAGTTTTTTTATCTTAAGTGCATGGCTTTGTATGTCTGAGTAGGTATGCTTGACCTTGTTCGTTGTTGTTGTTTATTTTATATCATCCGGTAATACCTTTCTGTGTTTAACCTTCGAGTTAATTCGTATTTTATGTCCGTACAATCTCTCGTTGATTTTCTATTCTGTAAAGTACCGCTCGTGTCCGAGTACTTAGATGTTCATTAAACACCACTAGGATTGTTGACATTAGAGATACCCTACCTAGTTGTGTAGTTGCATATTCGTTGGTTTCTGATACTTGTTGCTTATATCGTTGCATTGTTGTTATTTGGTTGTTTGTGCATTTTGGTATCATGCACCATATTTGCACCATTGCATACTGACGATTGTTAGGCTGCCATATGGTTAAGCCGTCGTCAGTCATTTAGTTGCTTCGCCACTCAACCACTTGTCGTGGTAGTTGCTACAGTGCGTGCAACTGTCCTGTTACGCTACACTGACCACTCATATACAGTGGATGTTGGAGTTGTAGGCAAGCAGTGACACCCTCACCGTTGTTTCCAAGGGATATCAGGGCTGTTGGTGGCTCCCCTTTATCTTGGGGTTTTGGAGTAGTTGACTCCCCAGCATCCTGTCCACTCAACCACATATATCAGTGGTATTCATTGGAGTACGTACAGTTGTCACAACCCTACCCACTCGACATACAGATGTGATGTGTTGGCAGCTTGATTGGCGTCAGGGGTGACACATGTCATTGCATCATATGCATCTATTGTATTTATGCATTTTCTTGTGTTTGTTGCATTTATATGAGCTATGATTGTTGTATTTGGTTGACATGCATGTATGTTTGATACTATGTTATCTCGTATGTTATCACGTTGTTTTATACATGCTTAGATGTCCTCTGTTTCCTAGAGACTGTACACCGTTGTATATGTTACTTCATATATCTTTTGATGGCATTTGTCTACTCATATACCAGCAGAGTCTGCCCGGACTCACCACCCCTACCACCTATTTTTGTTTCAGGTAGCAGGTAGATGTATTACCTGGAGCTAAGAGAGGATCCAGTTGCTAGTCTCACAATATTGAGTCGGTTTGGAGATTTGGTTTAGTGTCCGTATTTTCTTAGTCTGGTATTTATTTTTTCTTATCTGGGTTTCGTCTTGGATGATTTTGTTTGTCTCTTATTGATTGTTATGCTCGATTTAGACTTATGTTGGAGTTTCTTTGGTATACAGACTTTCTGCTAGTTTTATTCAGTTAAATGACAATAACGGTCTGGAATGTTTATGTTTATTTTATCTTCATCATTTTTATTGATATAAACTGCATGGTTGTGCATTTATTTTCCAGTTATGATGGCTGAGTCATCTTTTATGTTGAGATGTGATGTATAATTATTCTAAATTGTCCGCCGTACAGGGGAGATGCTGCCCGATTTTTGAGCAAGCATGAGCCTTTAGGGGCGAGACAATTTTTGGTATCAGAGCCAAGTTTTGTGATGTTTTAGTGTCTGTGGGTTTACGGAGTTGTTTTACGATGTTGATCTGTATTTTACGGATTTGTATATTTTTGTGGAGTTATTTTCTTGACATGATTATGTTTTGGGACTTGGCAGCGACGAGATCTCTCCCGGTAAACAGAAGTAAGTTGGTTTTAATTTTGATAAAATTATATCTAAGTAATGTGTGTTAGTTTTGTTAATAGATATGTCTTGTCGTATTGAGTTGTCTATATGATTGGTCTGGTGACCAATCAGAGCTCTGCCTGATTGGTCTGGTTGAAATTTGAGTCTGATGTCGTTCTTTATGGATCCATCTTCGCCCCGGATGTGCCCTTTTGATCCGATGATGCACAAGCTGTCCCAAAAGTTCAATAGAATGAAATATGAGTGTGAAAATGCAGGAAAATTAATTAACCAATGAAAATATATCCTATTCATAATTATGCATCATTTCATAAACAAATACACCCCAAAGCCTCAAATTCCCTCACTAATTGCACAAAATTTATCCGTCAAAATGCTAGTTATCACTATGCCCCGTGCATGTAGTCATGGACGACGATCACGGGGGAGGCCAGAGGAGGTAGAGAGAGAGTCGAGTTAGGAGGTTGAGAGGTCCACCAGGGTGGAGCCGATTGGTCGGGGACTAGCTCACCAGGACCTTTTGGGTGAGCTGAGACCTCCACCACTGAGAGTACCTCCTGTATAACCGACAACAATTCCAGTAGTACCATCAGAGGTAGGTCCATCAGTGCCACCAGTGGCAATCCCTGGAGTGCCATCAGTGGTACCCCCTGCCCAAGCGGGTTAGATTCTAGACAGAGCTCGGATTCTGTTATTGGCAGTGTCTATGAAAGGTCGTTTCACATTATTCCATGGAGAACCAGATCCGTATGCTGCTCGTGCCTAGTTGGATACATTGGAGGGCGCCTTCAGTTATATGACTCTCACGGACATGGAGAAGGTGGAGTTGGCTACTTATCACCTTCGAGATCAGGCTGTCACTTGGTGGAACCTACAGAAGACTATTATTGGTGGACGACCAATTACTTGGGCTTCTTTTCGCAAAGCTTTTGAGGGCAAATATTATCCTGCTACGTTTCGTACAGCCCGACGGAAGGAGTTCCTTGCTCTTCACCAGGGAGATCGCTCAGTTTTGAAGTATGAGGCAGAATTCAATCACCTGGCGGAGTTTTGTCCTCAGTTGGTGGCTACCGAAGATAAGCGGACGACACAGTTCATGCAGGGCCTCGCTGGATATATTCAGTTACGTATGTCTGGATGGGCTCCTACTTCTTATCGAGAGGCTTTGGACCGGGCTCTACACATAGAGATGATCCAGCATCAATTGCATGGTGATAAGAAGAAAAGAAAGCAGTCAACTCAGGATTCAGCAGGGACTCAAAAACAGCAGACTATTGGACAGAAGCGCAGTAGCAGGAGTCAGAATACGCAGGAGATTTTTGGGCCTCAGTCTCGACCCCAGAAGTCGGGATGGTTTTCAGCAGGATCGTCGCAAGGTTCTCAGCAGACCCGGAAGTCTGCTACTGGTGGGGCTCATTATTTTCAGTGTGGATCTAGGGACCACAGCAGACTAGATTGTCCTCAAGAGCACCCCATCTGTTATTATTGTAAGCTTTCGGGTCATGAGAGTCAAGGTTGTCCCTTGAAGACTGAGCATAAGTCTGTAGTAGTTACTCCCTAGGGAGGTCGGTCAGGACAGTAGAGGCCACAGCGAGGCTGCTGTTAGACTCAAACATCATCCCGACAGCAGCAAACAAGACGTCAACAGGCAGTTCCTCCACCAGTTCAGATTTATTGTATGCCTGCACATGATTACCCCTCACCAATGACGTCTCAGTATTCTGGGGATGGGGTCGTATTATCAGTAGTCATACCTAGCGTACCAGCCTGCAGTTTATCAGCATCAGCAGTTGGTTGGAGCTTCAGGATATCAGCCTCAGCAGTCGGTTGGGCCTTCTGTATATCAGCCCCAGTAGACTACCAGACCTTCATCATCTCAGTCACAGTAGATTTTGGCGTTGCCACCTCCAGCTCCAGAGACAGGTCGAATCACCAGAGAGGATGCGCAGTGGGTCGATGGATCGATCTTCCATGGTATGATTTCAGTTTATGCATTTCCTACTGAATTGCTTGTTGATGCCGGTAGTTCCAATTCTTTCATATCATGGTTATTTATGGGAAAGATTAGTAGGTTGCCTACCCTTAGATCACAACGTCTGTCAGTGTCTCTTCCATCCGGTGAGGTTTTGGATATCACACAGGAAGTTAAGACATGTTTATTGGATTTCCACCCTGGATCTGTCAGTTCTCGAGATGGTAGAGTTTGATATTATTCTGGGCATGGACTCGTTAGCGGCCTATCATGCCACAGTTGATTGCCAAGCGAGGGTGGTCACGTTTTGGCCTCCGAACTAACCCTCGTGGGAATTCATTGGCATCAGAGATGATGGGATTTCGATTATCTCCGCGCTTCAAGCCTTGAAGCTTATGTTGCACGGATGTCAGGGTTTTCTATTGTTACTAATCAGCATTGATGACAACAGTAGCCCTCAGCTCACGGATGTTCCAGTGGCCCGAGAATTTCTAGACGTATTTTCAGAGGAGCTTCCTGTAGGTTTGCCTCCCAGAAGGCAAGTCGAGTTAATGATTGAGTTGATTCCGGGGATAACACCGACATTAAAGGCTCCATATCATATGGCGCCTAAGGAGTTGGACGAGCTAAAGGTCCAACTTCAAGAGTTGCTTGACAGGGGATTTATTCGTCCTAGCGTATCTCCATGGGGTTCACCAGTTTTGTTCGTAAAGAAGAAGGATGGTTCTATGAGATTATGCATTGATTATAGGCAGTTAAATGTAGTGACTATCAAAAACAAATATCCATTGCCTCGTATCGAAGATTTGTTTGATCAGTTAAAGGATACATCAGTGTATTCTAAGATTGATTTGCGGTCAGGATATCACCAGCTGAGGATTAGAGATTCAAATATCCAGAAGATAGCTTTCCGCACCCGGTACAGACATTACGAGTTTTTGGTAATGTCATTTAGGCTTACCAATGCTCTTGCAGTATTTATGGATTTGATGAATTGGGTGTTTATGGAGTATTTGGATAAGTTTGTTATTATTTTCATTGACGACATCTTGATTTACTCCTGTTTTGAGGAGGAACATGCGCGCCATCTTCGCATCGTCCTGGAGACGCTCCGACGGGAGCAGTTGTATACGAAGTTCAGCAAATGTGCTTTCTGGTTGCCTTTTTTGGGTTTTCTCGGACACGTTGTTTCCAGTAGAGGTATCTCCGTAGATCCCCAGAAGATCGAGGCTGTCACCAGTTGGGAGCAGCTGAAGTCAGTTCAGGAGGTGCGCAGTTTTCTCAGATTTGCTGGTTATTATCGACGATTTATTGAGGGGTTTTCCAACATTGCTTCACCGTTGACACGTCTGACCAGAAAGGGCATAAAATTTGTTTAGACAGAGACTTGTGAGACCAGTTTTCAGGAGCTCAAACGACGATTAGTGTCTGCACCTATTTTGGTGTTACCTTCAGGAGAGGACGGTTTTGTACTCTACATTGATGCATCACATCAAGGTTTGGGAGCAATTTTGATGCAGCATGGACGGGTCATCTCTTATGCTTCTCGTCAGTTGAAGGAGCATGAGAAGAACTATCCAATTCACGACTTAGAGCTTGCAACCATTATTTTTGCCTTGAAGATATGGAAACACTATCTTTACAGCGTTGTTGGGGCAATCTATGGTCCGGAGCGACCATGTGATTTAATGTTTGGGCAAAGGGTTTAAGTTAGGTTCACCCTTGTATTTGATATGTGTATTGGAGTGTGCAGGGTTGCAGGATACACATTGACTTAGCTAGACGGCTTCGGGACCGGTGAAGGATGGCATGGGAGACAAGCCGTGGGCTTGTATTCATCCGAGGGACCGTGGACAAAGCAGGGACGATGAGCCGAGGGAAGCGGACTTCGAGACATATGTGAAGGATGACATGGAGGCAAGCCGAGGGCTTGTGTGTGCATTTAAGAGACGAGAGCCAAAGTCGAAGAGGGCTTAAAGGCAACAGGTCGAGGCTGCAGAAGCAGGAATAATGAGCTAAGGGAAGCGGACTTCGAGGAATACATGAAGGATGGCATAGAGGCAAGCCGTGGGCTTGTGTGCGCATCTGAGGGAAGAGAGCCAATGTCGAAGAGGGCTTGAAAGCAACAGATCGAGGCTACTGGATGAAGAGTCAGCGGAGTCGTGAGGGGTTGAGTGCTGAGGGAATTGTACTTGGAAAATCCTAGGGTTCGGGTGCTGAGAGAAATGTACTCGGGGAAGGGAAACCTTAGGTTTAGAAGTGGATCAGTCGACTGGTGCCAGGGCAGTCGACTGATAAAGTCCATAGAAAGATCAGTCAACTGCCCCTGGAGCAGTCGACTGATGGCCGCTAAAATTCGAACGTTAGGCTGTAACGTTCGAATTTGAGTGGGACCAGTTGACTGGCCTTAGACCAGTTGACTGGTAACGGTCATTTCATCCTAGAGCACTATTTAAAGGGGCTCAGATTTAGCTGAGAGTTCTTGACAAAATTGGCTTTGGTTAAAGGCCAATTAGTAGTCTAAGAGCTCAAAAAGGTGTTGCGGGTTGTGGCGAGGTTTCTCCACCCACAAGGAGCAACACTAGCTAGTCGGTGGTCTTCCAGGGAGTCATCCACTAGTAGAAAAATGCTAATTAACAACGTGCGTTCACCGTTGTCGTAGGCTAAAAACACTGTTGTTAAAGGCCATGTTGTTAAAAGGGGCGCTCAACATCAACAGTTACAAACTGTTGTCATTTATAGTCAATAACAACAGTGTAGCAATGGGTTTTCACCGTTGTCTTTTAATGTGATTGACAACAGGTTAACAATAGTATTAAACCATTGTTTGTGTGTGACTTAAACAATAGTTTAACAACAAATAAAAATCGTTATCTTTTGATTGAGGCATCCAACAATTTACAACAAATACCATTTAAAAATTAAATTATTTAAATAATTAAATAATATTGAGCAAACACACTTCAAACTATCATATATACATCAAAATATTATACATCATACTCTGCAAATATCATACATCATGATATTCCCAGTATTAGTCCATGAGGTAACATCATCAAAATATCATATACATCAAGAACCAGAAAATAAGATAAACATCATCGAAATATCTCCAGCAGCTAGCTTCATCCAAGTGCAGTCAACCAGATGAAGACAGTCGCGCCCCTTAGCTTTACACCATAAGCTGATTCCTTCCCTTGGATATGAATTGTCACAACAAATAGAAATATAAAATGATCATTCATAACTAAAAATAGTGGAAGAACATGCAAGACGTGGGTGTTGTATCAACAACAAAGTAATTCCAAGAATGATCCCTACCTAGCACATACAACAATCCTCTTGTAGAACCAGTTATCATATTATTATTTGAACTACTACTGCTGCTTCTTTTTCTTATACTACTACTACTATTGCTATTATTATCCTATGAAATAAGATGACAAAAATTAAAATATGATGAAGCTGCTTTGAGTTTATATTTCGTCTAGGTTTAGCATGATTCTATATATAAAAGTTTACTTAACAACAGAGAGAGACTTTTCACAAGTTAGCTGCTAGTCAAGTTGATATATATATCTGTGTGAAAAATCCATTAACTAAAATGTTGTATGTGGGTTTCCACAAGTTAAACTAACCAAGATAGGAGAATCACATGGCCTAATTTCAAAGAACAAAAAGAAAAATATAATAAAAATCATATTTTAAATAGAAAGAAACCACAAACAAAGGCTCACCTTTCAACTTGTCAGTGGGATCTCAAAGTTTCATAAATTGAAAAACTTATTGCTATGCTAGGTCCAACACCCTGCCACCAAAAGATAGTTAATACAAAACCAAATGATAACTAAATACAACACCTATATGTTCTGTATCTTTGAATATGCCAAAATTAAGAACTTCAACTATGATTTTGTTGCCTATGAAGAGTAAAAGTTAGAATACTGATTATACTCATTCACATATATCATGGTATTACCTGAGTTGCGAGACGTGTCCTCACAAGATCCAGTGGATATATAAGTGAAGCAGTTGTTATTCCAGATAAACCACCAGCAAACAATCTTACACAAACATCTGCTGCTACATTATCTCTTACACAAACGTTAGCATTTTGTCCATCCATAGAGAAACATACATACAACTCAAGAAATTTTTGATGCTTTGCATCACCATAAGTGCATGACAAAAAATATTTTAGTGAGTTAGATAGAGCTGATAATACACACAAATTAACAACTAACTAAAGAATCTTTTGATGGTGTCATTGTCGTTGTCATCAGTAATCAAGCCATCAAGCCATGTTTTTCCTAACTATTTAAGGTTGGCTACATGAATCCCTTCATCAAGTTGTATTCATGGTAGTATGATTAATAATATTTTGTTTTACTGACTAATAGTTTTTATAATCTCTCTCTATCTCATACACCTACTCTAATCGATTCAGCTTTTCTAACCTTTGTGCATTTAAATACAATTTTTCATTTTAATAATTGTTGAAGCCATACTTATTGCATTTTGCAATAATTTTGAAAAGTATTCAGGTGGCATGCCTCAAAAAATTGTAAGACAGAAGGTATTTTAGCAAGTAGAGCTGTGTTTAAAACAAGCAGAAATAGAATCAACTTCGACACTCAAAATTGTCAGATATCTCACTATTGAACACTACATCAGTCCTACTTACAAATACTAAAACTAGAATCAGATATCTAACAATTAACACTAAACCGTACTGCTAAGCAAAACTAAAACTAGAACATGAAGGATGACAAATTACCAGTGCATCAGTGTTGCTAAAGTAGTGCCTCCATAAGGGTCTTAATTTTTCTTACCCACCGACATCCCAGACGGTAAAAAACCACATTCTTATATTGAACCTTCTCCACATTGAAGCCTAAAAATAGGTAAAAGAGATTTATTAACAACAATGCAATGGAGGCCAGTAAAACTCTCATAGCTATATAATGAACAGAGAGAAGAAGAATCATATTAGATATCATCACTAGAAGTGGAATAGAGAATAGTTGGAAGAATCTAATATCATAGGCCAAGAGATAAATTCATTAATAAAGTTAAGAGAGCCATATGAAGCAAGAGATCTTTTAATATAAGGACAAATATAAAGCGAAAAAAAAATACAAGTGACAAAACTAATTGTCTATCTATCGATGATATATTTTAATTACTAATACAATATCAATTTTAACCATAGAGAGTTATCAGATTATAATTTGAGTAGCTTGTGGAGGGATAAGATCCATTGAGCCGGACCACATTCCACTTAAAAAATATGATATCAAAAAGCAATGATCAAGAGGAAATAATAAACAAGATGATAATACCTCATATAAGCTCGAGTAGTAGTTCAAGATGAATATGAACTTCCACCCATAAACTAGTGACTTTTTCAAATCTATGTAGACAACAAAATGTCTTCAAGTAAAACAAATTTCTTCCCCTCCAATGCGTGGTAGATGAGTATATTCAAAACCAGACCAAACCGGTTAGTTCAACCAGCAAACCCAGGAACCAAAGAACAAGACCGTCCAGTTTAATTGATGGGGGCATCCTTGTAGAACAGGATTTTAGCCCAGTTCAACCTGAAAAAGTAGGAACTAAATTGGCCACCAATCANGTGGTCCTGAATAATTTTATTTCAGGCCCACGGTGGGCCTGAAATAATTTTATTCAGGCCCAAGGTGGTTGCCTGAAATAATTTTATTTCAGGCCCACGGTGGGCCTGAAATAAATTATTCAGGCCCAAGGTGGGCCTGAATAATTTTGTTTCAGGCCCACGTGGGCCTGAATGAATTTTATTTCAGGCCCAAGGTGGCCTGAAATAATTTTATTTCAGGCCCACGGTGGCCTGAAATAAATTATTCAGGCCCAAGGTGGGCCTGAATAATTTGTTTCTGGCCCACGGTGGGCCTGAAAGAATTTGACTTCAGGCCTAGGTTGGGCCTAATAATTTTATTTCAGGCCCAAGGTGGGCCTGAATAATTTTATTTCAGGCCCAACTAGGGCCTGAATATATCTTATTCAGGCCCAGCTTCGTTCAATAAAATTAAAAACATAATCAATAAAATTAAATATATCTGAATTTTACAGCCTTGAAAAGTAAATATAAATACATAATCAATAAAAAGCAAATCCAAAATCTGAAATATATATGACATATTCCAAATTTAGTTTTATTTTTATAAATAAAAATAGATATAACCTAAATTATATTTATAATACATATAAAAAGCGCCTCCTAGGGCCTGAAACCCTTTATATCAGGCCCAGCAGTCACTCATTTGTATAGCAGTCACTGATTTGTTTAGCTCCAGATTTGTTGCGATTTGAAGGTTGCGGGCTTGTCTTGATTGGAGAAGTTGTGGGCGACATCATCGTCATCGCACTAGTCGACTTGTACGTACCCTAATTTTTAGTTTGTCATTTCAGTTCTTGCTTTCACCTAGGGTTAGCGATAGTTTTCAGTAAAAGACTGAATTTGAGGAGGCCCTTTTATGAACGAATACTAAGTGTCATTTTTGTTTGTGTCAAATAAATTTTGATGGTTGCAAAGTTCGGTATGGGTCAAAAAAGATCAGCTTCAAAGAAAGCTGCTCCCACCAAATCTAAGAAACAGCAAGTCTCTGGGGGAAGTCATGAGAAAAAACAGCTGCCAAAACGAAAAATCAAATTGCCTACCCAGTATTCAAGTTTTGCCAACAGAGGTCGAAGCAAACGAATGAACTGGAAAAGTAGCCTATCCCATTTCAAAAATTTTATTGATTCTGTTCCACCCACACCAGCACAAGAACAGTTGCTTCGAGACACACCCTTTTCTTGGGTCCTCGACCTTCCTACTAGTTCTTGTGTAAGACCCCAAGTTCAGAACATGTTTGATAATTGGGATGAAGAAGAACAGAGCTTTGTAATCCATGGGAAAAATCTGAATTTCACAAAGGTTGATATATCACTTATTCTAGGGCTACCTGACCATGGAGAGATAGTCCAACTTGATTTAAATGAGGCCTCCACGCCACTGTACAAGGAGTATTTTGAAGATTCCAGTTGTTCTGCCCGACATTTGGAGAAACTGCTAATAAAGTCTACATCCAATGACAAGCTGTACTGTCAGTTGTATATACTCTATTTTTTCAGTACAGTGCTATTTTGTGGTACTAGCAGCATACTTGCCATTCCTGCCGTGTCACTTATTGATTGTGTAGATGATTTTGACAATCTACGAAACTATAATTGGTGCAATGCCGTGTACAATTTCATGGCTCCTCAGTTGGGAGCCATTGGAAAGGAGGTGACATTGAGGCATAGAAGACATGTAGGTGATTCAACCCAACCGGCCAAGGCTCCCTTGCTCAAGGGATTTCCAAATATTTTGGCTGTAAGTTATAGTTACTTATACCTGCTGATATAATTTGATGATGGATATAATTTACTGATTATAATGATGTTGCAGGTATGGGTTACTGAACATATTAGAATTGCTGCTCCTCAACATCCTCATAAATTGCCAAGAATACTTCGCTGGACTTGGCCTAAAGCCCACGTTGAGAGTATCAAGAGGATGATAGACCGTGTGGCCACAGATTCAATTATTGTTGATTTAATTCCGTTTGATATAGAGCATGATTTGGTACCTGACTACTATCCTCCAACTCAACCACTTGAGGTACACTCTGAGGAATTACAGCAGGCACCAGAAGGAAGCCAGGCACCACAAGGAAGGCAACAGGCCTTACAAACGGAAGCCTGCAATATATGTATACAAAAACAAGAACAAATTGAGACCTTACAGCACGATTTAAATATAGCACTTAAAAGTTTGGAGGAAGCCACAAGTGAGACAGCAACAGAAATCAGTGCCAAGGATCAAATTATTGCTCAGAAAGAAACAATCATTGCAGAGAAGGAGTCGCAACTTAAACAAAAGGATGACATCATTGTTGAAAAGGATATAATAATTGGTGACAAAGTTTCGCAGCTTAAAGTACAAGAGGAGCGTAATGAAAAAAAACTAGCTGCAAGAGAGAAGATCATACTTCAGTGTAACCAAAGAATCAAGAAGCTGTATGAACAATTGCAAAGCAAAGGGACAGATGAAGATGAGCCACTTGCCAAAAAATTAAAAAAAACTCAGTTCACACAAGACTACCAGCCCAAAGGCAAGGGCAAACAAGTTGTTCAGGATGAGGATGAGGATGAGGATGAAGATGAAGATGATGATGAACATGACGCGGCTCCTGCCCCATCAATCTCAGATACTACAACGCAAACAAATAAATCTGAGACCTCCACACAAACAAACATATCTGAACATCACGCAGCTAAAGCTAAAGAATTTCAAAAGGTCAAAAGCAAAATCTTGAGGAATTCCAGGGCAATTTTTAAGAAGAAGCCTAAAGATTCAGAGATTGCTGAAACATTATTAAAGCTTAGTAAATTAAAGTGAGTTAGTTGCTATTGCATTTGGAAAAATATTGTAAAACAATGATGATTATTGACATTCATTAATAAAATTGAATCTTCAAGAATTTCATTAAGTTGCTTATCTTATTTGCATGTAGGTATGAGTTGAAACCAGTATGGTCCAATGGGACCTTTACATTAGATATGCTATCTTTTTTGACAATATTTGATTGGAATGACTACACTACCGGGGATTGCATCAATGCATACTGGACTATTCTTGGAAATGAAGCAAAAGCGTGTAACTCACCATACCAGCCCTCCATATTGTGTGGGGTGGGGTTTGATGTAAGTGAATTAGCTACTTAATCATTATTATTTTTTTCTATGATTTAGTCCACTGACACTTACTTTTTAATAACCATAGGATCTTTTTGAGGCGATTCACGCTCACGCTTTTGAACAAACTATTGCTACTGATACGGATAAGCCGATTAGATATATCATATGTCCTCTAAATAATGCAGACGATCATTGGCATCTAATGGTTATTGACCTCGTGGAAGGTTGTATCCATCATTATAATTCTCTCGGCGCCACAGAAGGGTACACTGCTAAATTTGAAAAAACTGTAAGTTTTCTACTTCATAGATATACCTCAACAAAAAGGTTCATACCAATATAATTGTTACTAATGTCATATCTGTGTAGGTGGCGTTTTTCAAAAATATGACCTGGGATTATTACAAGACATGGCATAAAGGATTGCCTGCCATATCTGGGACAGAGTTTACTAAAATTGTTGTACAAGGACCCACCCAATCCAGATCGTAAGAGGATGTTTATTTTTGTTAAAAATAACAATGCATTTCATAGTTGATCTTATAAGATGACAACAATGTCAATATTGGTTTTTCAGGTCGGATTGTGCCTTTTTCATGATGCGGTATGCAGAAAGTCTAGTTTTCCAAAGATCTACAGATTTTAGCCAAAAGGATATGAAAAATTATCGATTTCAAGTGGGCTATAAAATAATGAGAGACAAGTGTTGGAAGCTAAATCTGTAACTAGAGTTTTTGTTCATACTATGCATATGTAATTGTCAGCACAAACATTGTATTTGTAATTATACAATCCATGTACTCCTTCTCAAATCAATGAAACTTTGCTTCGGATTATTGGGTTTGTCTCATATATGATCTGTAATCTGTAAATGTTGTCGAATTTTTTCAGTAATATTGAACCTTGTTTTTGCTAGAATCATTTGAAATGAGGACCACATTGGGCCTGATACAAAAGCATTTTAGGAAACCCAGTCAGTGCCTGAAACAAAATGATTCAGTTGTATAATGTAAGTTTAATGACAAACAATATATGTTTGTAGTTAAAATGTATGTAAACCATTTTGATAAACCAATGGAGCATTGCTTTGGATCCTTGTTATTGTCTAAAACTGTAATCTATAATCTGTCCTCTTGTCGATACTATAAGCAATATTGAACCTTACTTTTCCTCTACCCTATTTTTAAATCACAGCCCACGCTGGGCCTGAAATGAGATGATTTCAGGCCCACGCTGGGCCTGAAATAATATCATTTCAGGCCCAGCGTGGGCCTGAATGAGATGATTTCAGGCCCAAGCTGGGCCTGAAATGGAATTATTTCAGGCCCAGCGTGGGCCTGAATGAGATTATTTCAGGCCCACGCTGGGCCTGAAATAATCTCATTCAGGCCCACGCTGGGCCTGAAATGATATTATTTCAGGCCCAGAGTGGGCCTGAAATCATCTCATTTCAGGCCCACTCTGGGCCTGAAATAATTCCATTTCAGGCCCAAGCTGGGCCTGACACAATAATGTTCAGAATTCAAATAATCTCATTTCAGATTTCAAATAATTCAATATTAGAATGATTAAATATTTTATATAAATATACATGTTGTGAAATTATTTTTAATATTAAACAAAAAAAAGAGTACCTACATAGACATTGCATACCACAATTTAATTCCATCCACATCATTACCTCATTTTTTCAGAATTTGGCACAGCAGGAGGTTTGTTTCATGGACCTATGATATTTTGAATTCTCAAAGCTCATTACCAGTAGTTAAAGTTTAGATAGCTAGGAGATGGTATTTTTGGTCTCCAAACATAGTCCTAATGATTATCAATTACGTGTTAATACAGTATCAGTTGGCACAGAACAATGATTCAACAAAGCAAACAAACAAACAAAGGGTCTCAAATGACATATATTCACAAACCATAGGACTTCAGGACTTCAAGACCAGAAATTACATTTTTGTGGGTTTCAAAATCCGAAAACTTCACAACTGCTCAATTCTGCTTACATCACTTTACACAAGAAGAAATGTATCATAATATTGAAATACTTCTTCAAGTCACAACATTAACAACAACTAGTTTTTTGACAATACTATAGCTGTAAAATATACAAAATCTTTACATTCAGTTATCCTCCATACAAAATATACACTTCACTCAGAATATTGGGTCACTACATATACCAATTAACTCAAGACCTTGGGGCTGGCGGCATTCTACATGTCCTTTTATTATGACCAAGTTGTTTGCACCGGCTGCATTTTAGTTTGACCTTGCCATTGTGTCTGGACTCTATCCGTGCCTTCTTTCGTCTACCAGGCTGCACAAGGCTACGGGGACATAGAACTGTAATGTCGTTTACTCCAGTAGGCCAAAACTGCTTGCTTCTACAAGGGAAAATACGATCCATGTAAACCCACTTCCAAGTTTCAGAATAAAAAAAATGCTCACAATAAGGAAGTGTATCCATGTTCCTGTAAATGATTACGGCAATAGCATGTGAGCAAGGAAGTCCTGAAATTTGAAACTCCCCACATTGACAAACCTTTTTTTCCAAATCAACAATGTATGAAGTGCCCCATGTTTCTACTTCCATTTCTGATTGAGAGTAAGGGTGAACCTTATAAGCTCTTGCTTTCTCTCTCCTTGAATCCATTTCTTTTGTAGCATTAGGTGTCAAAGCAAGCTGCCATTTGGAGACTTGCTCTCTACGGTTATAGAACCATTGAGCAACTTTTCTTCTTGTATTATCAATTAATCTGTTTATGGGAAGCTCACGTGTAGACTTGAACAAAGCATTTAAGCTCTCCACACAATTCGTGGTAAGCATTCTGTACCTTCTCCCTGTAAAGTGTGCATTTGCCCACCTTTTAGGGTCAATGTTGTGAAGCCACTTATGGGCAACTGGATGTTTTTCAAGCATTGTCTGCATTATCATATCATATTGGAGTGTTGTGTTGGCTCGTGCTGCTGCCCAAAACAAACCTACAGCAGCTCTACTCCCAGTATCAGTTACCAAATTACAACACATGTGGTGGCAACAAAAGGCATGATGCGCGTTTGGGTAGACTTTTCTAACTGCTGATATAATGCCCCGATGTCTATCTGATACTATGGTGATTGAGTGATCATCGACACCAAAGAACCTCTTTGTATGCTCCAAAAACCACTCCCATGCAGACCCACATTCAACTTCAGCTATTGCGAAGGCAACTGGAAGAACATTGTCATTACCATCAATCGTCGTTGCAATCAACATTACTCCCGGAAACTTTCCTCTTAGGTGTGTGGCATCAATTCCGATAAGTCTACGCAAATAAGACCTGAAAACCCTTCGGCAAGCACCAAAACCCCAAAAACACCGCTGGAACTGATTGTCACCATTCCTGCATAGTGCCACATACGTTTCAGGATCTCTAGCTCTTAACTCACGCAGATATTGTGGAAGATCTCTATAAGCCTCATCATAATCTCCAACAACCTTTTTCAATGCTTTCTCCCTAGCTATGTATGCTTTTCTGTATGATATGGTCACTCCAAATCTAGCTTTAATATCTGATATAATCATACTTGGTTTGTATTGTTCATTATGAAGAAATTGCTCTTCAACAAAAGAAGCAACAAATGATGAAGAGCATGCATGATGATCAGCACTTTCCCTAACAGTTCCGCATTGGTGCTCCTTTATATATTTTGTAACAGTGAACTCTACTTCCCCCCTTGCTACTACTCTCCATGTACATGGTTGGTTGAAGCACACTGCTTTAACTCTATTTTTTCGGGTGTCAACTGGGTTATATCTCATATGCTTAATCATGGCATGTTTGACAAGTGCATTCTTGAATTCTTCTCTAGATGGGAATATCTGCCCCACAAAAAATTCATGCCCATCTCTTGCCTCTAACTCTCCAATTGGCCCAGCAAGCAATCGAGAATTTAAAATATAAGGATCTTCAGCTAATGGAAACTCCTCCTCTAAGTCACTGTACTCATCTGGGGGGAAATCATATTCCTCAATCTGCATATCATCGGCTTGGAATTCTAGTACACTTGTAATGGGTTCTAATTCATTTGCATTCCGGATTTCAATTCCTTCCTCCCCACTCCAAGTTGCCTCAAAGAATTCAACAACTCTTGAAGAAGAATTCAAACCCTCACCTTCTATATTAGTTGCTTCTTCATTTAGATCAATTGCCAAATTCCTTATAATTTCTGATCCATTCCCCGTGACAGCATTATCATCAAGAGTATTCCATATTTCGGAGATAATTTCGTCAACATCATTATCATCCCTGAAAAATAAATTAAAATTACATTTAGCAAACTTTGAAAAACATAATCAAGGACCTAGGAAGGCCCAAACCTCTAACCTTGCTGAAAAACCCGAAAATTTTCCCATTTGAGGCCCATCCTCGGCCTGAAATGGAGGTATTCAGGCCCAAACTGGGCCTGAATTGAAGTGATTTCAGGCCCACCCTAGCCCTGCCAATTTTTTATTTCAGGCCCTCCATTGGGCCTGAAATGTTTTTATTTCAGGCCCACGGTGGGCCTGAAATAAATGATTTCAGGCCCACGGTGGGCCTGAAATAAATCATTTTATTTCAGGCCCACCCCCTTGTGCCTCCCAGGGCCTGAAATCACAGGGCCTGAATTATATTGATTCAGGCCCTCCCAGGCCCTCAAATCCAATGATTTCAGCACCTGTAAGGACCTGAAATCTTTTCATTTCAGGCCCTGGGAGGACCTGAATTTCTTTTTTTTCAGGCCCTAGGTGGACCTGAATTCATTTTTTTTCAGCCCCTGCCAATGCCTGAAAACAACATATTTGATTCACTCCTAGGGCCTGAAATCTAATGATATCATGCACTCCTAGGGATTTAACTCCTTTAATTTCTGGCCCTTCTAGGGCCTGATATGGTAATATATCATCCCTAGGTCGAATTCAAGCATTTTTTTATCTTCATTTTAACAAATTTCACAGAGCCTTATTATGTAATCATATCACCCTTAGACTCCTCCAAACATACAAATTCTAGCAAGAGTTGATAAGTATAAAACCAGGTCTGATACAATATCAAAGATGACAATCATACGTACATTACTATTTGTATTTGTTACCAATCTGTTGCTTGCTTTTTCTCCTTCAACACCTATCTTCCTCAGCTGCCTTGATCAATTGAGTTGTGCAAAGTCGAAATATATACGTACCCTCGTGATGATTCGACTTTTGCAAGTTAGTATTATATATATAGGCTGAGAATATTTCCACTACCTTGCCATCCGAACCACATATTCTTATTTTACTGCAAAAGTGGTTCGGATGTCTCGAAAATGGTAATGGAAAAGGTGTATTGTGGTGCCAAGGGTAGAATAGGAAGTTCACTTAAAGGGCTGCGCCTTTTGGTAAAATAGAAACCATGAGACGCCCTTTGGTAATTACGTATTGTTAGGGATGCCCTTTGGTAAATTGCCGAAATTAAAATTACAGTGATCTCCTTCTTCCTCTGTTTCTTCTGCTTGCTCACTGTCACGAGAATAATCACCGAGGACTAATCCCAATCTTCCACAAACCAAATCCCTCTCTCGACGAATGCTCTTGTTCTTCTTCTTCGTTTCTCCCGATGGATTGCATTTGGACGCGACTTTTATAAGGGGGAAGAAGTCTCTTCCTCTACCTCCATCAATGGAGGTATTAAAAGTTATTAACATTGGAAGATGAAGAGGAAGAGTAACTTCTATAACGCCAACATCCTCCCTTACTAAAAACTATGAAAATGATATTTCTCATCATCTCACAAACATAGAAATTCAGATCGATCTTCTATCCTTAGCTTATCGATGTAGTTTTCATCTCCACCTTCACCCTGAATGAGATCATCAATACAGATCAAAATAAATACCATATATGTCCACCAAATCCCTGAACCCACTTTATTATAAGTCCCATTAATTTATGTTAGTTATTTATATATTTAAATTATATATCTTATATATTATTAGTCATATTTTAGTGTAAGTTAAAGTTCTTGAACTTACGCTAATCTAACGGCTAATTAAAAATAATTAAACAAATTAGATAACATCGAATCAAATCTATAATGAAAAAAGTGATATAAGAGGACCTATAAATAAATAATAATGGACCATTATCACTTTGATGGATTTCGGACTTTGAGATTCGTGTACACATTGAGTGCCGTCAGATTTCATCTGACAAAAAGAGAGACTTAATTTGGATGGAATTAGTTTTTGTACTTTTAGCAAAATCTCTAAGCACTTGAACATTCGGTATTTTTCAAAAACCTCACATAATTCAAATCTTACATAATATTATATAAACTTTAATTTTAACATAATTCAAACCTCTACAAAATCCGTTCGTTTTCCAATTCAATTAATAGCTAATGGGCCACAAGCCCAATAGGACAAAACCCAAATTCAATAAATAGTTAATCAATCATTTAATAATTATTCATTGAAATCAAAGACATGTTAATTGTGTTCCTCTCATTTCTTTTGTATGCCCAGTCACGAAATTTGTCCATCTTCATTCCAAAAGTATTATGAATCACTCTATAAATAATGATATTATAAAAAAATTATTATTTTCAAATTCAAGAATGAAAACCAAGAATGCCCCACCCCTGTATGATAATAATGGAAGAGTTCTATGTCTGTCTTGTTTGGAAGAGTATGATAAAATAAAATATCTTTCGGAAGATAATCTCCAAAAGCATAACAAAAGTAAGCATGACAGAGGGAATGCCTTTGAGTGTGGAACATGCTACAATGTTTTCAAAACCGAAGCCGAACGAGACATTCACCTTGCTGAAGAACACTAAAAGGTACATTTTCCATTAAATTTTTTAAGTTTCAATTAATAATTATTTATTTATTATTTAAATAAATATTTTTAATTTTTTTTATTATAGGAATACAATGGCAGAATAATCTTCAATCTCCTTGAAAGTTTTCATTTAGATGGCGAAGAAGTACCTATTTTATTTTTATTTTGAGTCGCCTGTTAAGTAGATGTTATAGCAATTGCAATTGCAATTGCAATTGCAATTATAGCAAAACAGTAATATTCATATAAATATATATATGAGCAGTAATTAAGACATTTCCTTAAATTTTAAATTATGGAATTTTTATTGATAAATAAAAAAAGAAAAAAATAAATAGCCTTTACTTCAAAAAAAAAACAAGATTTCATTAACAATTAATCCTACCTACTTTTATTCTATCATTCATAGCGTTCCATAGATTACATGAATCAAATTGGTGGAGGTAACATAATTTCATATGCTAAGCAACAACGCTTAAATTTTTCTTGGGCCATATCGAAGAAGCCAATATCCAAATTTAATTTATCTATATCTGCAATGCATTTTGATCATTCCTAAGTGTCAATGAAGTAGATACAATTAGTGTGCTCAAGTTCTAACTTTTATTGCGCTAATTCATCGACATAATTCAATTAGTGTGCTGATTAGGAATGAATTACACGAAGCAACTACAATCATAAAAGCTACAACTATTATATGTGATATACCACCTTCTAATTATGTCTGGTTGAATTTAATCCATATTATGAAATGTATGTTTGACGATGCAAATAGAATCTATTTCCACCATTTATTAATCTATATACTAAAAAATTACATTTATTTAATTTATTGATCATAGCTTTGTGTTTACAATATGTACGTAACTGAAATGACAATTTACTTACTTTAGCTGACTAAAGAGCAATGATAGAGAGAGTAAAAATGAGAGAATGAAAATCATAGTGAATGATATGGTATGATATGACATTTTATATGCACATGTCCGATTATCGCTTGGACACCATCGGCGACTTTCGATCGCCGCCTCGAATCAAACTATACCCTGGGGGGCACGGTGAATCCGTCAGAGATCGTACATGCAAGGTGCCACATCATTTACTATGATTTTTACTCTCTTATTTTCACCCAATCATTATTCATATTAATAATACCTTTGCCAGTACCACATCATCTTTGGTTTTCTTAAAATATGACTTCCCTTGCTGAAAAAGACATATATGAAAATTATCCCCTGGCAATTATATGTCATGTTGGATTTGCAGATACATCAATTATACAAATAGAGAGCGGTACCTTTATGATTTTGAATTTTTATTTGATAATCTGATGAAGGAGTTTAGATGATGAAAAGGTGGCAGATACTTTATGGATGGGGCACTGCCTTCTTCAACTTGATCTTTTTTTTTTTTTTTTCAATTTGTTTCTCTCCTTTCCCCCTCCCCATCTTAGTCATTTCCTCATCTTCGAAACTTATTTTTCTCCTTCGCTTGGTCTTACCCAAGGCCACTCCCTCAATTTCCTGATCAGGTGGGAGTGTGATTCTCTTTTTAGCAGTCCTCTTTCCCCTTGTAATTGGTCGATTCAGATTAACATCTTCAAATATTTGATCCTTCCCAAGGAACTATCGTTCAAGATCTTTGAATTTCCTCTCTTGGTCTGCATACATTTTTTCTTTTACACACAAATGGTTGTGTTCTTCAATTATTTTATCCTTGGCGACCAGTTGACTTTCTAGATTTTTTATTTTTCTCCCTTTGTCTGCTAAAATTGTGTCCTTTTCACACAAATTGACTTTTCTTCAATCATTTTATCCTTGCAAACCAACTGACTTTCCATATTTTGTATATTTATCATTTGTTCTGCTAAAATTGAGTCTTTTATAGACAAATTATTATGATTTTCTACAATGATTTTATCCTTCACAACCACCTGACTTTCAAGCTGTTTTATTTTCCTCTCTTGATCTTCCGTAATTTTGTCTTTTGCATATACATCTCTCTCCTTTTCTTCAATTGTTGTATCCTTGACAACCAACTGATCAGTTCGAGATCTTCGATTTTCCCTTTAGTTCTTCAATAATTTTGTCTTTTCCACATACATTTTTATGCTTCTCTTTAATAATTTTATCTTTGCAAAGCAACTGAGTTTCAAGGTTATTGATTTTTTCCTCTTGTTGTCCTATCATCTTTTCTTCATAAGATAATATTCCCTCCTTTTCCTCATTTATTGCATCCTTCGCAGCAATTATGTTTTCAGCTTCACTAGTACTATTTTTTATGTCAGAACTTAGCTTCCAAATTTTGGCTTCCATCATACCAATCACCCGGACCTTGCCATCAAGCACTGAAATATTCAAATGAAGAATTTGAAACTCCCATTCTTGGAAATTAGTACAAACCTCCTTCTGCTGATTAACTTCTGCAACAACCTCCTCATCTTGCCCGGGGTGTTCCACATTTTTCTCAATCACTTGGCCGACGACACTTGGTCAGAAATTTGCTCAATAGTCTCCTGGACACCAACTACAAAATATTCCTAACCATGGCCTGGCTCTTCAAGGATTTGCTCAGGCAATTGTTCAGGAATTTCCTCAGACCCTATTATTGGAGCTAGCTATCCAATTTGTTGATCTATAAGCTCTTCAACATCAGCTAAAGACTCATTTGAGAGCAGATATATCTCGAGATCCGACGGACTTAGATCAATAATTATTTTGCCTGCAAATAGTTCTTCTATCCTATCCTTTATTTTCGCCACATTGGTCCATCATCATTTCCATCTACATATTCTTGAAAGAGCATTCTATTGGACCGAGTCCATTATTTTGACATGTTCGCACATTCACACCTGCAATACAAAAAGATTGGTAATATTTGCATATATTCGCATGATCTATATGGAAAAATTTCGTCAAATGTAAGAACTTTCAGCAAGGAGATGTGCGAACACTTTAAGCATGGGAGCTTCATTTTGCACATTGTCATGTAGATTTGACCTAAGTGAATGCATTGCACTTATGACCTCCATCTGTGGGCTCATATAATCATATACAGTCTTACACCAATTAAACCTACCTAAATTCGTAAAATCATCTACACAATTAATTAGTGATAGTATTGGTAATTTAGATATACTGCTAGTAGTAATGAATAATACACAAACAAAGAAATACAATATTAAATGTTGGCAAAGGAGAGTATCAAATTCAGCAAATGCTGCCTGATTGATAAGTTGGATGTTGTTCTCTATTTCATGCTTTGAACAGTTCTCATCATTGAAGTGTTGTTGAAAGAGTGGGGTGGAGGCTGCATTAAGTTCCAAATTAACTTTTTCACCTTCGTCTGGGAGTCCGAGAATGAGTGAAATATCTTTCCTTATGAAAGTAATCTGCGGACTATGAAAGATGAAACATCTCGTTTCAACATTCCAATTATCAAACATATTTTGTACAAGACATCATATATTTGCAATTACAAGTATGTAAAATGCCCAGGCAATGCGGCTTCCATTTATCATAGTCATCTGCCGATCATTGATTTCCACTTTTGATATAAAATGCTTGAACTCACAGTGATTACTTTTCTATTGCATTTTCTTACGATATGCATCGGAAGCAACACTTCTCTGACTCGCCATTTAATTCTGTAAAACAAATACATCTCATCTTAGCGATCATCTTTAAGATACATTATAATGTCTTGTACTTGCAACAAGGTAGTTACTTCCTTCTACAACATGGCAACTAATGATGTTGGAGCAGTTACGCTAGGATTTCTGCTGCAACTTCAAAATATGTAAAGTTTAACCAAGTTGTATCAATCACTAGGGTTTGACTGTGTTGTAGCAACTAATGTCAGATGTTGCTATAACAAAACTACCTTTAATATCACAGACGTAATCGCACATGGTTCAACTATGCTGCAAAGACTTATACTCAGTCAACCATCATTCAATTCACATTACTAAAACCCTTGTAGAAAAACAATCACTACACTAACCCCTAAAGTATTACTTACGCTTGCAGAGAAGATTTGAACAACAAAAACAACAATCCCAATAATGTTGAGAGATGAAGACGCCGCCACCCACATCGACATACTTGGAAAGAAGATGTTTCAAAATGTTTCATCGCTTGGTGTACTGCTATATCAGTTGTCAAATTCGAAACAAAGAGGGTAAAGCGATAATTTCGCTATACCATTTGGTTTTGTCATGTATCAGGTCATAGTGTACGGACAAGATTTGTAACAAGTACTTGTAGCAAATGGTCAACTGTTACATTGCAACAGCTATTGTCCACAAGATGGTACAACATGTAGCAACTATGTGTATAGTAACTACTACAAGTTGTAGCACATATGACTATAGTAATTACTACACGTTGTAGTAGTTGCTAAAGAAATTCCTAAATCGGGATACTACTTCCACGTTCATATTACAAAATATAACAGCTACTTATAGAAACTGCTACATCATGATACTACTTCAGCAACTATTCTCATCAAGATACTATAACATGTAGCAACTACTATTGAGGTAGCTGCTATAACTTCTAACATTAGTATAGTCGTAGCTAGTACAACATATAGTAGCTACTATTCAGGCAGCTGCTACAATATGTACTAGTTACTCATTAGGTAGCTGTTACAACTATAGTAACTGCTACAAGTTGTAGCTGCTATAACACGTGGCAACTACTAATAAGTAGCTGCTACATAGTTGTAGTAGTTAGTGTAGTCCTGCCACAAAATGTAGCAGCTACTAATCAAGTAGTTGCTACAAATTATAGCTGCTACTGTCAAGTAGTTGCTACGACTATGTAGTAAAGTTCTAAATACCATAACTTTATACACGTTACAGAATAAGGTAATATTTGAAAAAACAAAATTTCACCTCATTCTGATATCGAAGTCAAAAGTTATGATATTCGAAAGGTTGCTACACAATTGTAGCAACTTCTTCTTAAAGATACTTGTACAATAAATGCTACATAATGTAGCATCTAATTGTATTACTTATAAAAGTAATTTTTTCAGACTTAAAATCAATCGTTTATATTTATTTACTAAGTTTGATAAAATATAAAAATCATATTAAATAAGGACATCATTGTAGCTGTTTGCGGTCCTAATGTGCTACAACATAGACTTCATGTTGTAGCAGCTATGGACCCGTAGATGCTATAACGTAATTTATCACATCATTACCATGTTGTAGCCGCCTTGCACAAATCCTTGCAGTAAAATCATGAATTAACTCCCTTACTCCCTCGACTAAATAAGAAAACGATTATAGTTTAATGAGACGCTTTAGTTTATGATAGCTCTTTTTGACAAAACGATATAAATATCTGATCGTTAAAAATTAACAATACACATAATATGGTACTTGGAGATTACCATATTTGTTTATAGTATGTTAGAATTAATAAACACGCCAAGCACTACACCAAAAGGATGGAGACAAATACAAATACGAAGATCATAAATCCATAAAACGCTAATTTGCTCCTTATTCTGCTCGAGCTCGAATTGAAGCATGCAGTATTTTGATTTCTTACAACAAAACCTTTTCTCTTTGCAATGTCTCCTCTAGAGCGATAACATCTTAAGAATGCAAATTCTCCGAAGCTTCTGCTATGTTTATTACTAATCGAACTTGAGATTCAAGATAAGGAACACTGATTTAACTGGTGTTTAGAGGGAAGGGATGGCTAAGTCATACGGTCGCAGAAGGGATCTTTGTAGCCTCCTGTATCACCCAAGAAACATAAAATTAAAGGAAAAAAATATTAAGGATTTCATTTAAAGACATTCACTTATCGAAACAGGGGAACAAGGGATAGTCTTCAAATGAGAAGAGGAAGGTGAAACCTCAGGAAACTCCTAAAATTCATCAGAAGACTCTTTCAATATTTGGATTGGGGATGAAGAAATGGTTAGTGTCATCACCCTGGGATGGCCTATTAGTCGCATCAATCATCTTATGGGTATTAAAAATAATTGTTTGGCATTTTTCTTTATCTTCTTGGAATCGACTTGTGATTATGAATCATCTTTGAATTGTTAGGATGATAAGGACATCAGTCAAGTAATGGAATATAACGATTGGGAAATTACCTTCTTCATCTTTGTTGGTTTTTTTATTTACAAGGGGTATTCGGGCTTGCACCCAACTAATTTGTTGGTGCTGGAAGCACCAAAATCGAACCTGTGTTTTGATAATGGCAAAGGGTTCATAAGTTAAGGTTATCTTGTGATCTAATGAAGTTTTTTAAGTGCGCAGGAAAAGTCATAGGTAAACTAGGCACGAAGTCCTGATTCAAGGAATTGGGCAATAAGTCATGGCCGAGAGCTGGGGCACCTAAGTCCTAACATAGGGTTGGGCAATAAGTTAAGGTTATCTTGTGATCTAATGAAGTTTTTTAAGTGCGCAGGAAAAGTCATAGGTAAACTAGGCACGAAGTCCTGATTCAAGGAATTGGGCGATAAGTCATGGCCGAGAGCTGGGGCACCTAAGTCTAACATAGGGTTGGCAATAAGTTAGGTTATCTTGTGATTAATGAAGTTTTTTAAGTGCGCAGGAAAAGTCATAGGTAAACTAGGCACGAAGTCCTGATTCAAGGAATTGGGCAATAAGTCATGGCCGAGAGCTGGGGCACCTAAGTCCTAACATAGGGTTGGGCAATAAGTCCTGGTCGCGGATTGGGCACGAAGTCCTGATTCGAGGAATTGGGCAATAAATCCTGGCCGAGGGCTGGGCACCAAGACCTGACCGGGGGTTGGCCAATAAGTCCTGGTCGCAGACTGGGCACGAAGACCCGATCCGGAGGATTGGGCAAAAGTCCAACCGGAGGAGGCGGTTGGCAAAAAGGTAGCTCTCCTGAGAGGAGTAGGCGAGGATGCGTTCCCCGTGGGAGAGAACATTAGGCGTCGGTTCGACCTAGTGTTCCATTTTAGAAGCCCAAAGTCAGAACCAAGACAGCTTAGGCTGTTTTCTGGACTTAACTTATATATTGTTTGTATTTTCGAACTAACCCTGGTTGCAGGAACAAAGGCTGAAGTGTTCTGCTTCCCAGGCGCCTGAATGGTGTCAAGCGCCTATATGGTGACAGGCGCCCAAGAAGGACTATGTCCAGAGTTCTCGAAGCAAAAACTCCACGTCAATACAGCCGCCCCAGTCAACTCAGGCGCCCTAGTTGAAGGGATAAGCGCTGGCCAAGTATGCGGATGAGGGTTCGCGCAGATAGGGCCACGTGTCAGGCGCCCCCTTAAACACAGGCGCCCAAGAAGACCCTATATAAAGGGGTCCACCCCCTTGCTTCCAAACACAACTGCTTCCAACGAATTTATTCAAGCGCTCTACTCCAAACGCTCCGTGCTCAAGTCTCAAGCGCCAACGACGACCCACGGCTCCGATCTTCGAATCTTCTCTGGTCGTCGGTATAATTTTCAATTAATTGCTATATTTAAATTTTGTATTCGAACTTCAACTTTGTAATACTTTTACGAAATATAGAATTGCCCAACGTAAACGGTCAAGGACCGTGGGCCTTGGAGTAGGAGCCGATCTAGACTCTGAACCAAGTAAAAGAAAACCGAGTTAGCATTGTGTTGCAATTTTCCGCTGCGTATTACTCTTGTTTTTCCGAAAAAGATTTTATCGATATTCACCCCCATCTATTGATTCTTAACGATCCCACATAATCCACTTAGCTGACGGGCCCTGGCCCACAACCTTCAACGAGAGTCCCCATCGGTCAACGAGGGTAAACGTGGGACAGAGACACGTGGCGACTTCACCACTGATGATATCGGTACCCGATGGCCCGACCACGCAGCAGCCTGTGACGATTTCTTCTATCAGCATACTTCGCGCTCTACCAGGGAGGAATTGAACCCAGGAAGTGAGGGATCACCCAAGTGAGCTATTACCAATCGCGTCATGCCCACGGAGGCATTCATGTTGCATTCATGTGAGGAATCCATCTATCAAACTACAATAACAGAAAGACGACAACTTATTTTTTGCATAATAATACTTATGGTAAAAAGGGGAACATTAGCTCTTTCCACCTACAAAGGCAACGAGATTACCAAAGGTTTTTGTCTTTTGGTTTATCACTTATCACTAATCACTAATCACTCTGAGGACAACAAGGTGAAAAGGGTAATTTCACAATTGTACAAAACCTGACAAATATTGTAGTGCATGATTGTATAATAGTTGCTACAACCTGAACACATGGTATTAAAGCTATTTTTGCTTTAGCGGGTAGCTGCTACAACGTGAATCATCTACTGTTGACTAGCTGCTATAACATAGTGGCAACAACTTTCCATTTGATGTTGTAAAAGTTTCTGTCCAGTAGCTGCTACAAAATTAAATTTACTTTGACGTTGTAGCAACTATTGGTGATAAGCTGACACCTAATGTCGAGTAGCTGCTACAACTCTAGTCTAACTACTACAAGGTGTAGCAGCTACTCAAGAGTTCACGTGGGTAGCAGATATTCGAATGTTATACACAGGAGACGTATTCTCACGTTGTTAGAACAATATTATTAAAACTATCTACTCCACTAGTAGCTACTACAACATCATCTCTAGTTATACACGTTGTAGTAGCTAGTCGTTGAGTAGCTAGCTGCTACAACATCAAACTCACTCGACTAGCTCGTTGTAGTAGCTACTCAACGACTAGCTACTATAATGTATATAACTAGACATGATGTTGTAGCAGCTACTAGTAGAGTAGACGATTTAATGTATATAAGAAAAATTATTGTCGATTTTACTGTGTAGTAGGGATGCCACATTGTAGCACTTCCATCGTCTTAATTTACAATGGAGGAGGTTGCACTTAGTTCGTGAATAACCTTGCTGAAGGTAGAATGAAACAGGTGGGAGGGGGCGTCAAGTTTGTTTGAGTTTGGGGACTTTCATGGCCAACGAGAAGAGTTTTGAGGTAACTTTGTGTTATGTCTGGCGAAGGGGAGATGCAGCAGCAAAAGGAAGCGGTCGGTGAGGGAATGAGCTACAACGACGGACGACGACGGTGTCATGTTTTGTTTGAGTTTGGGGATGTTCGTCGGTTGGAGACGAGCTTTGAGGTAATTTTGTTTGCGTCCGGCGAAGTAACACGCAGCAGTGACGGAATATAGCGGCGAGGGTAGAATCAAGAGTGATGGAAGGCACGGCGAAGGAGAAGCATGCGAGTGCGAGGGAAATTTAGAAATTAGGAAAATGAATAAAGAGTGAGGATTTTTATAATGGTGGAGGAAGGGAAGAGAGGAAAAAAAAAGAATATTTTAATACTAAAAAGATTGAGAGGAGAGCAAGAACGTAATGATTTTTTTATTACAAAAAATCGATCTGGCGTCCCACAATCGCTCACGAAGCGTCAGGCAGAATATCATTTCTCTGTATAATTATATAATAAAGTTAGCGTAACTTTTTTTACCTTGCAGGTATCCTATTTAGGATTTTATTTTTATGATTTAAGAGTTGAGTTATAATATTAAATAGGATATATATATATATATATATATATATATATATATATATATATATATATATATATATATATATATATATATATATATATATATGATCTGCTGCGTATCGCGCGGTGTGGACCGCGTGTGGACCAATCGCTAGACCGATCAGGCAACTCACTGCGGCGATGGTGGCCGATCGTCGATTGGGCACCATCGGTGGTCTTCGGCCGTCGCCCTCGAACAAAACTATAACCCTAGGGGGGTGCGGTGAACCCTAAGGGTAGCGGTGAACCCGTCGGAAACGATGAATCCGTCAGGTAGCGATGAACTCGTTGGCACTGGGTAATGACTGATCGGTCAGGGACATCCCTGACCGATTAGGCACCTGCCTGATCGGTCAACTTGACCGATCTGGCTCCTACCGATCGGTCAGGTGCCACGTACACGATCCGCAGCAGACGATACGCAAACATAAGGTATATATATATATATAACATAAGGTAGATATTGAATCAATTTCTAATTTCCGTGGGATATAAAGAAATTATGATCCTGAATTTAACCAACCAAATAAAATTTTTGTTGGCGTTTAGATTTTAAAGTTCTTTTCCCCAAACAAATATAATAAATAAATTTTTCTATTTTTTAAGATTTATTTTAGTTTTTTCATAAAATAAAAATATTTGCTGGGTAAAAGAGAACATAATTCATTAATTTGTTACTATAAATTATTAACTAAGTAAAATTCTATTAATTAGGAAACTGTTAATTAAAATTATTTTGTTGACGAAGCAACATACCACATCTATAAATAATAGAGCCTTTAGCAACAACTCCAATCCACGAGTTTTGGTGAAGAAAAAATCGCTCTTTCTTCTCCCTTAATTGTAGCGTGTAAATGGATGATGATGCTCATGATTGGTCATTGCTTCCTCTTGATCTTCTCAGACAACTCGGAGAAAAGCTATATCTTCCAGATCGTGTTGTATTTCGTACCGTGTGTAAGTCTTGGTGTTCGGCTCTCCCTTCTATCGTTTTACCATGCCCTTGGCTTCTTCTCCCCGCAGAGCAAATTAATTACTCATGTAACTTTTTACCTTTACCTTCGGATGATGAACATTATTCCTTCTTCAACTTTTCTCCCGTGCCTCCACTCTACAACATGTGTTATGCTGGATCTAATGGCAGTTGGGTTGCCATTGTTGATTTAGCTCTTAACATTAGCCTTTTAAATCCACTTACTAGTGCTCAAATCCATCTCCCTTCTTTGCTTCACATTTTCCCTCGTGACACTGTACCTGGGGGTTACATATTCCATAACAAGAAGTTTAGATATTCTTACTTTATTGATTTTGAAACTTGTCGGGACAACCACGTAAAGAAAGTCATCTTTTCCTCAAATCCAACTCCCAGTAATTATATGGCCATGATTATTTGCAATGGATTTCCATGTGCTTATACTAAAGCAGGCACACCTAAGTGGATAGATCTAGATTTTTTTGTGAAGGATATTATGTATTATGATGGATTGTTTTATGCTTTAATGGGTCCTTCAGAGATTGTTGCGATTGACCTAAGTGGAGATGATCTGATCAAAAGAGTTATCATTGATGATGATGACATTGAATTCTCTGGCTCCTTCTCATCTTTAGTTCGTGGATGTCGTGATCATTACATAGCATTTTCAAGCATCGGCGAACTATTCCTAATTTTGAGACGCAGAGACTGGATTTATCCTTCTGATGATGATCCAATTATAAAACATGAGACCGTAGGATTTACGGTTTTCAAGTATAATTGTGAGAGTAATTCTTATTGGGATGGAGTTAGATGTTTGGGAAACAGGTCTATTTTTATAGGCACGAATAATGCTTATTTATTATCAATCGAAGATTTTGCTGGACTCAAAGCAAATTGTATCTACTTCACTGATACATGGGAGGGATCAAGATGCAATGCAGATAGAGGCAGATCAAATTCGGATATTGGCTTCTTTGATTTGGAACAAGAAAAATTTAAGCGTTTTTGTTTGCCTTATGAAATTATGTTATCTCTGCCAATTTGGTTCATGCCATCCATGGAGCGCTATGAATGATGATTGATATAAATGATTGAAAGATTAATTATTCATATTATTATTTCGTGTAATCTCGTTTTCTTTCTTTCTTTGTTAAGCAAACACAATGAAATGTGAGTGTAAATCTTATAGCATTTATTTTGTTTTTCTTTTTTTATCTACAAAAATATCATAATTTAATATTTATTTTATTGTTTTCTTTATAAATAATGAAATATCTTAATTACCGCTCAAAATTATATGAGTATTATTGTTGTTATAATTGCAATTGCAATCAAAATTCAAGATGGTAAACCATCTTTTGAAATTGCACGAAGATATTACTAGGATGACTCGATCCAATATCAAGTTAATGCCAATTTGAATGTCCTATGAGCAGCATATGCCCATATATGTTATGAACACATGCCTAACTGGATCCAATATAAAATTACCAAAAATTAATAAATAATCTTTATGAACACATGCTAACTGGATCCAATATCAAAATCATGGCACACACAAAATTAGATGAATATTAAATCTCTATATAGAAAAAGAAATAATGTTTACCATCATTTTACTTTGAAAACAATTAGATAACAAAATTGGCTTTGGTATAAATAGTTTTCAAAACATAAATTATTCACTTTCCGCAGCGCGCATTGTATGCTATACAATTAAAAGTTGTTCAAAGTCTTAGGTTATTGACATCGTACTTTGTGCGTTGCGAATATTATTATCCATAGTGCGCAACGCATGCTGCGAAAAATAATATCCGTAGCGTATAATGGAATCAGTAGAAAATAATATTCGCAGCGCACAAAACATATTACGAATATTATTTTCGTGACGTGCGCTGTGTGTTATGGAATATATTTTCGCGACATGCAAATATATGTAGTTGATATTCTTATCTATATTAAAAAAATCAATTTCATTGACAAAACAATAAACCAAATTTTTACAACAAATTTATAATACCACATACAATCCTCAACACCACACTTAAAAATACAATAAGCAAAGGAGATCTAGGATTTTAAGTTGGGAGGGGGCACATAGATGAAAAGAAAAAAAAAATAATTTAGTCATTCAAAGAATTCGAAGTCGAGATATATGTTAAACAAAAACAAAACTTATCATTAGACCAACTATAAGTATTCATTTTAAAAAGAGTCAAATAATATATATACTAAGAAAAAATTATATAAAAATAATATTATTAAAAATTGAGGGGGGGGGGAGGGGATATCCACCTCGGGTCATATGGTAGATCCGCCCCTGATAATATGTCTCTGAGTAAGTGAAAACAATCCAAACTAGTAACATATTTTTTTACATACGAAAACTATATGATTTTAAAATAAGTAGAATCTATATTAGTGACACAAAATTATAAAATTAAATAACTACGTGGTTGTCCAAATTCATTACGCTCCAACTCTTTGGGTTTATATTGACCACTAGCTAAATTTAACTATGATAAACCCCGACCCTTTTTCTTATCTAAAATTTGTCGCCATCAATTTGCTTTTTACCATACAAATCTTGTGATGAATTAGGTGAAGTGTTTGAGTTCACTACGGATAGCCTCTTAGATATATTTTCCTATAAAATGGCATAAAGAGATTAAAATGTATAAGTATACTTTATTAAAATAAATCAAGATTTAAGAAAGAATGCAATATCATTTGAATTTCATTTATAGATGTTTTGTTGCATTTTCCCCCTTTTTTCATCTTTAGAGTGCTATATAATGATCTTCTCATTTACAATGATTTACCAAAAGGCGCAATCAGATTTACGAATTGACAAAAAGGCACACTATACATTGGCACTTACTAAAGGGCGCATTCAATTTACTAATCTCCCGATTTTATCCTTCAATTATTTCTCTCTTTTCTTTCCTCTCTTCGATGCATGTAATTTTTATTCTCTTTCCTCTCCCCTCTTATCTTTCCTCTCTCTTTTAGCTGCATGCATGCATAACATAAGGTTGATACGGAAAAATATCAGGCCAACATGGGTTTAATATGAATGAGTTATTTTTGCTAATTTTTTCGATGAAATTTTAACATTCATGGAGAAGCCGAAATATACAATGGATGACACCGTTAGACTCCTTGTAACCTCAAAAATCCACAAGACCTGAATAGTTGCAATCTGAGATCTCTAGTTGATGTTTTTGACCCACGGTGTATGACGTTTAAGATTTAGTTAATTTTTCTATATAAAATTTTAATACTTCTAGAGAAGTCGATATAAATAATGGATATCATATTTGAACTCCCTGCAATCTCAGAAATCTACAGGAACTGAAATATGTACAATCGGAGCTCTCTAGATCCTTCAATGGCACCACTAAGAAAGAATCGACAAAAACTCTTGTGGGACCTGATATGATTCTATATTAGGCCTACGTTAGACCTGATATATTTTCATATCAGGCCCAATGTGAGTTTTTGCCCATTTTTGTTGATTTTTCCTTATTATATTTTAACACCTTTGGAGAAGTCGAAATAAATAATGGATATCATATTTGAACCCCTTGCAATCTTAGAAATCTATAGGAACTGAAATTGGTGCAATTGAAGCTCTCTAGGTCCATTAATTGCGCGGTTAACGAAGAACCGACAAAAACCCCATATTGGGCCTAGTTAGGTCTGATATGGAATTATATTAGGCCCAACGTGGGCCCGATATTATTCCATATCAGGCCCACGTTAGGCCTGATATGAAATATTGGACCTAACATAGAAACATATCAGGCCCATGTGGATTTTTGCCTATTTTTATTTATTATTTCTTATTACATTTTAACACTTTCAGAGAAACCGAAATAAATAATGAATATCATATTTAAACTCCTTGAATCTCATAAATTCACAAAAACTGAAATGGTTGCAATAGGAGCTCTCTAGGTCTATTAATAAGTTTCGGTCGAAACCCACTTATAGACCTAGAGAGATCTGTTTGGGCCCATTTTAATTCATGTGAATTTATGAGATTGTAAGGAGTTCAAATATGACATCTATTTTTTATTTTGACTTCTCGAAGGTATTAAAATGTTATACAAAATCAACTAAATCTTAAACTTTGTATATCGTGGATTAAAAAATCAACTAGAGACCTCATATTGTAATTGTTTTAAGTCCTGTGAACTTTTAAGATTACAAGGAGTCCAACAATGTTGTTTATTACATATTTCGATTTCTCCGCAAGTATTAAAATTTCATCGAAAAATTAACACCTATTCATATAAGCTCATGTTGAGCCTGATTTTTTTCTATATCAAGTCCAACATTGGGCTTAATATAAAAAAATATCAAGTCCTATGCTATCCTTGTAGCCTAAAGAGAGAGGAAAGAAAAATAAAATTTGAGGAAATGAAAAGTAAAAAATGATTGAGAGGTAAAATCGAAAGAGTAATAAATTCAACGTGCTCTTCAGTAAATGTCAAAGTACAGTGTACCTTTTGGTTAATTCACTCATTTGAATCCGTCTATGATAAATTACTGTCTCATTTATGATATAACAGGATACATCCTTAAAAATAAATAAGGAAAAAAATATAGAAACAGTAATATTGTTGTTGATATAAACCAGAAGAATATTTGTTATTGAAATAAGAAAACTATAAAATCAATGGAACGTTGTTTTGATTTTTTTTTTTTTTTTACGAAAAGCTCTTTTGATGATTTAGGATGTCGTTTTATTTTTGTCCATTGAATTATGATAACAAGTGCTACTAAATTGCATAGTAAATACTACCGAATTTAATTATAGATAGTTTCAAAATTTATCGGGACTGCTATTCAATTATGTAGAAAAATAAAATAAAATATGTAGAAATATGTTATGCAAGATTAATTAAGGAAGTGTTTGGGAGAGTTTTTACTTCTTGAAAAGTGATTCTTGTAGTGATTATCTTGAAGTTAGTAAGAACCTAAAGTAAGCAGTATTTGATAATAGAAGCCAAAAGCTGATACAAGATAGAGTTTGAGTGTTTGGGAGAATAATTGCTTCCAAACTTAATTTTTAATTGAATGACAATAATATCCTTAAACTATCTAAATTATTTATTTTTTAATTATTTAAATATAATTTCGATACTATCAATAATTTGTTCACGTAATTATTATTATATTTTAAATAGTGATATAATTATTATTATATTTTAAATATAGTATTAAAATTAATTTTTTATAATTTGAATATCTGAAAAAATATATAAAATTAATAAAAAAATAAAAAATAAAAAATAAAAAATAATATAATTTATATAAATATAATATATATATATATATAATTCTGAAATGTTATATTATTAGGTCAAGTGGCAATCAGATAAAATGCTATATTATTTAAGGATATAAATATTATTTTTAATGTTATATCATAAATAAAAAAATAGAAGCAGATAGAAGCATCGAATTCTTGCTTCTAACTTTTGAACAAAAGTAACAGAAGTTAAAGCAGAATCTAGCCTTCCCAAACATTCAAAAGTGATTCTGTGTAGCCAGAATCTAAAAAGTAGGTAGCAGAAGTTCTCCCCAAATACTCCCTAAATCACGGATAGAAACATCAAGATAATATGAATCAACACGAAGCCTCGAGCAAAAGTAACGCACATGACTTAGCAAGCAAAGAAGGGAAACCACAGCTAATTCACAACCATACACAAACAGATGAGCAACAAAACAAGCCTAAAAAAGGATATGAATCTTGATCCTGTTGTGAAATGAGGTGAACTTTCAAAAGTGAGGTGGCCCTCGAGAACTATGAGTTGCGGATGCCGGCTCTGACTTGAGAGAGAGGGACCGTTAGCAAACTCGTCGAGAAAAATCCCCGATAAGGCCCTCCGACGGTCAAGTCAGTCCCAGTAGCAGAGAAAGCAATGAAACAGTAGAAGAGAAGGCTATCGCGCGTACATGTGCGACGGGAGTGGAGTGGGTTATATTGCTGGGGGAGCCGGCAGCTTTTGACCGGCCTGCCACCCCCTGCCGTAGGTAAGAGCAGGGCAGGGCGTGACCAGCGTTGGCAGAGTAAGACGCTGCATGCCCGAATAAGGTAAGGGGCATTGCCGGCTCGCCGACGTGTGTCGCCAGGCGCCGCTCGGCCTGACACGGACGCAGGTGGTCGTGATATAGGGTGGCAGGAGGATCACGGTGTCAGCGAGATATCCGCGATTTAGGCTTGAAACGTGTCAGTTCCGCGCCGACCTCGTACCGCTTTAGCTTGGGTGATGTCAGAGAGTGGGTGAGTGTTCCTAAGAGTTATGACTATTTTCTTCGGGGAGGGTCGTTCGGCGGCTTTGTGCGGATCTTGGCCCCATGGCCATTGCGGCCGAGTTAGGAAGCGCTCGGCCCCACCGAGCCCGGCCTATCTAGGGGTTGGGTAGTTGGGGACTCGGGGTCCCCCAGCTCGGGGATTCCCCCCGTGGGCCTTCTTCGCCTTACCCGTTGGACCTCTATTGGAACCAGGTGTGTCTGAGTCAAGGTCAACCTTTTGAGGACCCTGAATAGGACAAGCCGGGCCGAGGACATTGGCCTAACCGCCCACTCGAGCCCTATGGATCTCTGGGCCCCCGGGGACCTTTATCTCCTCCTCGCCCTGTCATGGCGCCAGGCTGGCCGGCCAAGCCATCCGTGAGCTGGGCCGAGATCATAAGCCTCTCCCTCAAGTCTAATCGAAGGAAGCGCCGAGTCCGACTAACTGGACTATCATTCCTGCTCAAGCCTGACGCACTCGAGTGGTCCACTCTGGTTGCCGACCCCTGCAGTCAGCCCCGAGCCAATGGTCTGACCAACGAATGAACATCATATCAGATGTCTTTTCCGTTTCTTATCTTGACCTAGGCGAATCTCCTCGTATCTTTCCCTTTAATTGTTGCCTTAATTGCCCGGGCCACGTGTCCACGGGCCATTCGTTTCCCGAGTAACGAAGTGTCTGTCGCCGGACTGGGTGAATGATTGAAGCGCACGTGTATAGCGCCACCTCGGGAGTTACCGCAGGTCGGATCGGACGGCTGCGGTTCTTTCCCGCCTTTTGTCGAGCTCACCATCGGACGGCTCTGACACTAGCCAGTCTGCCTTATAAATAAGCCTTTACCGTCCCCTTTTTTACCATCGCCCTGAGTTTTGACGCCGAACTGTTGCACTTAGTCGCTCTGCTAGGGTTCCGGTGAGATCCATAGGCGCTCATTTTCCGACGATCTTCTCCAGTGACCTCCTTCTTCCATACTCGGTCAGTTTCCCTCCCTGCACTCATTTCATGGCTTCTTCTTCTTCTCACTCGGACCCTTGGTATTCCACCATGGTGTCCGAGCTCGACCACCATGATCTCGACCAACTTCGTGTTGATTACCACATTTTCCCCGACTTCCCTCTTCGCTTACCTGAACCGACAGACCGACCTGAGACCTCCCCTCTCAGCTACATAACCATCTCCTGGGACCATTTGCAGGCCGGGTTGCAGTTCCCGATCCACCCTTTCATTTCATCTGTTTGTCGCTTCTTCCAAATTCCCTTATCCCAGTTGGCCCCCAATGCCATCTGGCTGATCTGCGGGTCGGCTGTTATCTTTTCACTCTACAAGATCCCCCTTCAACCTGACATTTTTTATTACTTCTCCTATCCCAAGAGACAAGAGCCGGGCGATTTCTTTTTCCAAGCCCGAGCTAAGACTTCCTTCCTAGCGAAGCTTCCGACCTCTAACAAAGGTTGGAAGGAACGCTTCTTCTTCATCAACACGACCCCGACCCCGAGTTAGCCGACCACGTGGATCTCTGACTTGCCTTCTCCTCCTCCTCTACCAAAAAAATATCGAACACTCACCACCTATCAGTTGGACCTGTCCAAAATCAGGGGTCGACACTTCCACGACGTTCGTCTGCTAAGCGAGGACATCCTCCATGCGTTCGGACTCAGCCTTGTACCCTTCCATCACTCTATTTCGCTCGGTAAGTTTCTTGTTTCTTATTTCGTCTATTAACGCCTGACTAACCCTTTGTTGTTCTTGCAGTCGACATGATGCTGGCCGCAATTCTGGAGGAGGGTTTTGGCTTAGACGACGTCGAGCTGAAGGCTCGGGTGGTTGAACAACTGGCCCAACGAGGGACCGATCCCCCGGCCTTGGTGTCCTTGTCGCCCTCCCCTGATCCTGCGAGCGTACCAGTCGACGATCCCGAGCCCGAAGACGCCGACGACCAGCCGCTCCTTGTCAGGCGCCGATGAGTGTGGGAGTCAGCCATGGAGCCGGTGCCGCCGACTATCGAGCTAGCTAAGGCCTCTACCAGCCAACCTCAGAAGAGACAAAAGAAGCAGAAGAAGAAGAATGCGGCCGAGTCGGCTACGCCTCCATAATGTTTTTGGGTTTCAAATAAATATTGGGTTTTGGGTTGCAATACGGAATTGAAAACACAATGCAAAGGATCAACCAAAAGGATAGCTTACTATGAAACTTAACAAGTGATAGCCAGTTATAACTCAACCAAAAGGATCACTTACTCATCGAAAGCCCTTAAGCAATTTTTGGAAACTGATTTCTGATTTCAAAAGCAAAACAAATGCCAAGCAATAAAACAACAAAATCAAACGCAAGACATGGACAATTGCAAGCAATCTAAAACCGATCTGATACAAAAACCGTGCCAAGATTTCACTTGATAAAAAGTGCAAGCAATTTAACAAACTTGATACCAAGGTGAGAACAACTTATGTGCCAAGGATTTGAATTAGCTGCAGCAATTGTGGCCGATTAACTTAGCTTGAAGGTTAGGCTAACAAGGAAAACAATTGCAGAATTCTATGAAGAATTTCCGAAACTCGAAGACTGATAAAAAAAATAGGTACAAGTTTAATTCAGATTCTCTCAAGATCAGTTGAGATCAAATGCATAAACCATGCTTGAAAAGAAATCCAACTAATTCCAATTGATATTTAGAAAGTGGGCTGATAATTCAGAAACGTTGCCGCAATTTGATGTTGGGACCGGGTGCATGTTGACAAGGATACGGGTTCGTAAAATTTTAAATTTTTACGTGCGGCGGAAGAATTAGCATAAAATAATTTCTCAAATTACTTTAACCACGTATCTAGCATGCAACCTTATGATGTGTTGACATGATCATAAATTAAAACTTTGCGGAACTGTAAACTAATTTACTAAGTACCTCGCGTAACTCGAAGTAAGGGACGAGATCCAACCGTAGCGTCCCTTGGAAGCTCCGCCTCTATTCGCGTCCACGCCGAGTTCTCTTCGGGATGACTTCGCAAAGTCACGAGTTTTGTGCCGACGAGAACTACTAGATTCTCTAAAGGCACAACTAGAAGATCAAGAGAGAAGAAAGGAAACTAACCACAAAGAATCGGAATCTAAATTCCGGGAAGGTAGGAGATGCGATCCACTTCTTCTTCTTCTTCTTCTCCGGTTCCTTCTTGATGGAAGCTTGCGCCGGCCCTAGGAGGAGGAAGCGCCGGCCCTAGGTGGTGTAGCTTGGGCGCCGGCCCTAGGATTAGGGGATGTGGGCGCCGGCCCTAAGGGTAAGGGAGAAGGAGAGGGAGAGATTAAGAGAGAAAGGGAAGGAGCTACTAATCTCTTGATAACTCAATTGATTTAAAGGCTTGCCTTTGGTTCCTTTATATAATAGCATCTCCCTTGCCAAGTCTCTCTCTTAACGGAATTTTCATAACAAAATTATCCTATAAATTCTCTTATGAATTATTCCGTTTAAGCCAAGTTTTATTATAACTAACTTTATAATAAAACCAAATCTATATCTCCTTTTATTATGGAATAAATTTTACAAGAAATTTATAAACTTTCTTATTATGAAAAAATCAATTCATAATTGATTTTATAAAATTAAAATAAACCATTCCATGGATCATTTTAATTTCCATAAAAGAATAAATTTCTATAAATTTATTTATATAAATTTCTTTACACAAATTTATTTAACCATAATTTATAAAACAAATCGCGCTAGATTTATTTTATTAATTAAACCAAATAAATTAGTTTCTTCCCCTTGATGTGGCCGGCCAAACCAAAGGGGTTTGGCACCCTCTTTGGCCGGCCAAACCAAGCCGAACCGATCGCGAATTAAACTCATTTAATTCGCCCAATAAGCCTTCAAAAGACTTAGCCATTTTTAGCTTCCATTGCGCCTCTGATAAATTCAGATTCGACTTATTTCTCTTGATCGGAAAATCCAATTTTCAACTCGTTTTAAATCCCTCGGATTACTCGTAGTGCGTGTGACTAAATAGGCTTTCGATTTATGTTGGCCGTCTATAATCAACCAATTATAGAACGATCATGAGTGGCACCTAGTAGTACATCATGACCCCCAATTAATCGAAAGATCAACGGTTGACCTCAGAAAAAATTCTGTAACCCTTCAGCAGCTCTAATGAATCGTGCCTAATTCCCTTCACCACCTTATACCCACTTGGTTCAGGACACGGTCTATGTGTGCCAGTCTCCACTAGGCTGACTATGTCACACCTAGCCCAAGTAGTGTCTTTCTCGTCCTTTGGATTTCTAATTACTCTCATGTATTTAAGAGACTCATACTCTAAACATGATATGCTCTGGCCAGAGGCTTTGAGTAACAATCCGACGATAGGCCTGGGTATACATCTCCTCGCAAGGAGTGGTGAATCCTTTGTAGGCTGTTCAAACATCTTCGGGCACTTCGGCTTATACCCAACCATCCTGGGTCCACACCTCCTTGGAGATGCTTGCTTAAGATGTTAAAGTATAAGTCTCCATGACCAAGATGACTTGAACACCGCAAGTCAAAGGAACATCGCACTTAAGCTGCGGTAAGAACTTCACTGACATGTCTATGTATAGACTACCATGTGAAGTTTTACGGCTAGTCACTCCAATGAACTAGTTCCCTTAACTAGCATCCATGTTTATCTCCGGACATCCCAATGTCGCCAGCCAGTGAGAATCAGCTGATTAGAGAATAACCCATGCTAGTCTCAACAGAATTGATAGTGTCCGTTTTTATCAATTCATCGACTAGGGATATTTTCAATACTTCACAATTGCACATTTAGAGATAATCACTAGTTGTGATCCCATCACAAATTCTCTTATGCTGTGAATTGTATTGCGGACATTCAGTAGATGAGTTTAAGATCCCAATCAAATACACAAACATGTATACTCAAACAGTGAATTATCATTTATTAAAATAAATGTTTACAATCATAAGGCGATTGTCATAGGACACTTCTCTCATATCACTAACAAACTCCCACTTAGCCTAATGCCAATCGCTACGGTATCCAATATCACAGGCTCTAACATGACCCTCAAACTTGTTTTGAGGCAAGGCCTTAGTTAAAGGATCCGCTAAATTCCTTTCAGTGGGAATTTTCTCAATTTGTATATCATTCCTACTTATAATCTCTCTGATCAGATGATAGCAGCGAAGCACGTGTTTGGATCGCTGATGAGACCTTGGTTCCTTTGCTTGTGCAATAGCTCCATTGTTGTCGCAGTAAACCGGCACTGCTTCATCAATGGTTGGAACCACGCCAAGTTCGGAGACGAACTTCTTGATCCAGACTGCTTCCTTTGCTGCTTTCGAAGCTGCGATATATTCCGCTTCTGTGGTAGAATCCGCTACGGTGTCTTGTTTGGAACTTTTCCAACTTACTGCGCCTCCATTCAAAGTAAATACGTATCCAGACTGCGATTTGGAGTCATCCTTATCTGTCTGGAAACTGGCATCTGTATACCCACGTATTACCATATCTCATTCTCCATATATTAGGAACACATCCTTAGTTCTTCTTAAGTACTTAAGGATTGTCTTGACAGCCGCCCAATGATCCATTCCTGGATCCGACTGGTATCTGCTAGTGACGCTCAGAGCATACGATACATTGGGCTGAGTACATAACATAGCATATATGATAGATCCTATCGCGGATGCATAGGGAGTCTTATTCATGCAAATCCTCTCGTCTTCTGTGCGCGGACACATAGACTTTGAAAGGTTGATCCCATGCCTGATGGGATGGTAACCTTTCTTGGATTCCGACATGCTAAACCTTTTTAGCACTCGGTCTATATATGTAGACTGCGAAAGACCAAGCAACCGTTTTGATCTATCTCTATAGATTCTAATCCTAAGGATATATGTTGCTTCTCCCAGGTCTTTCATGGAGAAAGTTTTTGGACAACCAAATTTTAACTATTTGTAAGACTGATATATCGTTTCCTATAAGTAATATGTCATCGACATATAATACTAGGAATACGACTGCACTCCCACTAATCTTCTTGTACACACAAGGTTCGTCAGGATTTTGTGAGAAATCAAACTCTTTGATTGTCTCATCAAAATGGATGTTCCAGCTCCTGGATGCTTGCTTCAGTCCATATATGGATCGTCGAAGCTTGCATACTTTGGTTTTATCAACCGATGTGAAACCTTCAGGTTGTATCATGTATACATCCTCAAGCAGGTTTCCATTAAGGAAAGTTGTTTTCACATCCATTTGCCATATCTCATAATCATAATGAGCTGCTATGGCTAGGAGCATCCGAATGGATTTAAGCATAGCTACTGGCGAATAGGTTTCGTCATAATCAATTCCTTGTTTCTGACGATATCCTTTTGCCACTAATCTAGCCTTAAAGGTAACAACATTACCTTCCATGTCGGTTTTCTTCTTGAAAACTCACTTGCACCCTATGGGCTTAATCCCTTCAGGTGGGTTAACCAAGTCCCATACTTGATTTTCGTACATGGAATCCATTTCCGACTTCATGGCTTCAAGCCATTTGTCCATTTCTGAATTTTTCAGAACATCTTCATAACTGATAGGTTCGTCATCGCTTATGAGTAACACGTCGTTCGATTCACTTATGAGAAATCCGTATCTCTCTGGAATATTACGTGTCCTATCAGACCTACGAAGAGGTGGTGTTGTTTTAGGTTCAACTGATAGCTCATCATTATGAGTTATTGGTTGTGGGTCTAGACTAGGTGTCTCTTTAATGTCTATTGGAGTTTCTTGAACTTCATCAAGTTCAAAGCCACTCCCACTGTTTTCTTGTAAAAGAAATTCTTTTTCCAGAAATACAGCATGCCTTGAAACAAACACCTTTTGTTCCAAGGGATGATAGAATTGGTAACCCTTCGTTTCCTTATGGTATCCAATAAATAGACATTTATCAGACTTAGCATCCAATTTGTCTGACACAGTCCGCTTCACATAAGCAGGACAACCCCATATCTTAAGGTGAGTTAAGTGGGGTTTCTTACTATTCCATGTCTCATATGGAGTAGTATAGACTACCTTGGTCGGGACTCTGTTTAGTAAGTAAACAGCTATCTTAAGTGCATAGCCCCAAAAGGATTTTGGAAGAGTTGCATGATTCATCATTGACCTAACCATGTCCATCAAGGTTCGGTTGCGCCTCTCAGATACACCATTATGCTGTGGTGTATACGGCGGAGCCCATTGAGACAATATCCCATTGTCCTTAGATAATCTTGAAACTCTTGACTCAAGTATTCACCACCCCGATCGGATCGAAGTATTTTAATACTTTTGCCAAGCTGTTTCTCTACTTCATTTCTGAACTCTTTCAATTTCTCAAAAGCTTCAGATTTGTGTTTCATCAAGAACACATACCCGAATCGTGAGTGATCATCGATAAAGGTGATGAAGTAGCTATAGCCTCCTTGTGCAAGAGTTGACATTGGTCCACATACATCAGTATGTATTAGACCAAGCAATTCTCCCACTGGATTACCTTTTCCGGAAAAGGGTAATTTGGTCATCTTGCCTTTTAAGCATGATTCGCATGTATCAAATGAATCGGGTTCAAATGATTCCAAAATTCCACATCGGTGTAATTTGGTCATGCGTTTCTTACTTACATGGCCAAGACAACAATGCCACGTGTAGGAGTCTATTCGATTATCTATTCGAGCACGCTTGTTGCTAACTTCGATATTGAAAACGTCATCGGATAAATCTAACGTGTAGATACCATTGCACAAAGTTCCATTCCCATAAAGAACGCCATTTAAAGTTATGTAACAACAATTGTTACTAAAAGTTAAATGATAACCCTTTTCATTCAAACATGAAATAGATACAATGTTCTTTATTAACGAAGGAACGAAATAACAATTATCCAATTCTAAGACACGTCCTGTAGGGAGCTTTAGCAAATATGTTCGATGGCAACAGCAGCAATCTTTGCTCCATTTCCAACTCGCAATTCGCTTCTCCCTTGACGAGTCTTCTTCTATTCCTTAGCCCCTGTATGTCATTACATATATGTGAGCTACACCCAGTATCAAGTACCCAGGTGTTTGAGGAAATAGAGTGACATTCAATAACGAAGATACTTGAAGAGGATGGAGCATCGGATGCCTTCTTTTCAAGGACTCAAGATAAACCTTGCAGTTTCTTCGCCAGTGACCCTCCTTGCCATAGTGATGGCAAGTGCCTTTTAGGGTATTTTCAGTCTTTTTGGCCTTTTTCTTCTTTCCCTTATTCTGTTCTTTGGCCTTCCTCTTAGAACCTTTCTTCGAGGAACCAACTAACAGTACCGTCTTTTGATCCTGCTTCACAGAAGGCTCTACAGTCTTCAGCAGGTTGAGCAACTCAGGAAACTGGTCTGGAGTTGCATTTTCAGGAGGACGGTTGGGAAGTTGATCTTCAAGGACATAAGCAAGCTTCTCTGCCTTGAGGACTATCCTCAGGTTTCGAAGCCAGTCCATGAAGTTTGGCCCAGTTAGTTTATTGGTGTCCAAAATGGTACGCAAATTCAGAGAAGACATGATCGAGTGATTATCCTAGAAATACAAATTGAGCTTATGTGAGAAGAATGATTAAAGAATGTAGCAACATACATAAAATCCTATTTATTTTTCAAATTGAATAACCCTTTTTATCAATTCGGGAGATCGTAGGAACATCTCCAAATAGGTTGATATCCAACCATAGATAAGAACAACCATGGCTGTGGCCATCAAGTTATTCTTAGCTATGAAGGTAGGTAATTATACCGATTACATATCACATATATGTAACTATCACTTTATGCTATCAACTAATTGAATTTTTGCATAAATCATTGGGTTGTTAACTCATTAACAAGTATGCAATATTATACATAGCACCCAACTGCACCTCTCTTTACATCGACCTTGGCTGTGGCACAACAAATCGATGCTCCAAGCTTAAGGCTGACACATTAATCAAGAAATAGTTTTAATATGGTTGGAGCTCATTCAACCGTTTAGTTAGGCTTGGATGTGTCCAACAACCAAAACTAAGGATTGACCTCTGACTCCAACTATATTATTCTTAAACTAATTCCATGGTTTGAACATGTTGAGGTTCAAGCCGGGCATGGATGTGTCCATCAACCCAAACAAGAAACAAAACTCCGATTCTAACCATATTAATGGAAGGTGTTGGCCTTAATATTTTGTAAGGGGTTTTGGGTCTCATCATTTCTTTTCTAAGCACATTCATGACATATAATCATGTCATGACTAATGATTTCCTTAATAAAGTATGTATGTGACTTAATTTATCAAGTCTCATTAATTGAATTAGGAACCGGATTTCCTAATTCCAATTTCATACTTTATTCAAGGAATTGTTTTGGGAAACAATTTCCTAAATTATCATAATCAATTTCGGAAATAATATGTTTTAAGACTTTGATTTCTCTAAATCAAATCTTATTAAATTAAGAGACAATTCCCTTAATTCAACTACATATTATTTTCATGAAAATCTCTTTTAAGAAAACAATATAGGAAACCATTTTCCTAATTAATTTTGGAGACAACAATATGTAAGAGCATCACCTCTTAAATCATATTTTATTCATGGATTTAATTAATTACAACAAATCGTTTTCTAAGGTGGCTCCCCGAGGCTTAGATACCCAAAAAAAAGTAATTTGTCGTAAATCCAATTTGGTCCGCTTCGGAAGCGTAACCAAATTAAACATGACAATTTTATTTAAAATTGGGAAATTAAATTACAACAACTAACTTTAAATTGGATGGCTCCCCGAGGCTCAATCCAAAATAAAGAATTTTGTTGTCAATTTAAAACCAATTCAAATTTAATTGTCAATTAATTGTCCATAAATTTGTCAGACTTTCTTGAAAGAAAGTGCCCAAAATTGCGAGATTTCATAATAGGTTTTCAGAATAATTGTAAGTTTTTGGTACAAAGAAAACTTACATATTTCCAAAATTGGAAATTTCAAAATAGAAAATTTCCAAAATTGGAAAGTTTCCAAAGATGGGAAGTTTTCACAATTATTATAAAATTTCAGAAATAGAAAATTTCAAAGTTTGCGAAATTTCATGAGGATTTCCAAACTTAGAAATTCCTAAATCTAAAATTTATTATAATTTGAAAGTTTCCATAATTGAAATTTTTTCCAAAATTAGATCATGACAAAGTTTTCCGCAAAAAATTATATGATTATGTCGAACACTAACCGGCTCTGATACCACTGTTGGGACCGGGTGCATGTTGACAAGGATACGGGTTCGTAAAATTTTAAATTTTTACGTGCGCGGAAGAATTAGCATAAAATAATTTCTCAAATTATTTTAACCACGTATCTAGCATGCAACCTTATGATGTGTTGACATGATCATAAATTAAAACTTTGTGGAAAGTAAACTAATTTACTAAGTACCTCGCGTAACTCGAAGTAAGGGACGAGATCCAACCGTAGCGTCCCTTGGAAGCTCCGCCTCTATTCGCGTCCACGCGAGTTCTCTTCGGGATGACTTCGCAAAGTCACGAGTTTTGTGCCGACGAGAACTACTAGATTCTCTAAAGGCACAACTAGAAGATCAAGAGAGAAGAAAGGAAACTAACCACAAAGAATCGGAATCTAAATTCCGGGAAGGTAGGAGATGCGATCCGCTTCTTCTTCTTCTTCTTCGGTTCCTTCTTGATGGAAGCTTTGCGCCGGCCCTAGGAGGAGGAAGCGCCGGCCCTAGGTGGTGTAGCTTGGGCGCCGGCCCTAGGATTAGGGGATGTGGGCGCCGGCCCTAAGGGAAGAGAGAAGGAGAGGAGAGATTAAGAGAAAAGGGAGGAGCTACTAATCTCTTGATAACTCAATTGATTAAAGGCTTGCCTTTGGTTCCTTTATATAGTAGCATCTCCCTTGCCAAGTCTCCCTCTTAACGGAATTTTCATAACAAATTTATCCTATAAATTCTCTTATGAATTATTCCGTTTAAGCCAAGTTTATTATAACTAACTTTATAATAAAACCAAATCTTATCTCCTTTTATTATGGAATAAATTTTACAAGAAATTTATAAACTTTCTTATTATGAAAAAATCAATTCATAATTGATTTTATAAATTAAATAAACCATTCCATGGATCATTTTAATTTCATAAAAGAATAAATTTCTATAAATTTATTTATATAAATTTCTTTACACAAATTTATTTATCCATAATTTATAAAACAAATCGCGCTAGATTATTTTATTAATTAAACCAAATAAATTGGTTTCTTCCCCTTGATGTGGCGGCCAAACCAAAGGGGTTGGCACCCTCTTTGGCCGGCCAAACCAAGCCGAACCGATCGCGAATTAAACTCATTTAATTCGCCCAATAGCCTTCAAAAGACTTAGCCATTTTTAGCTTCCATTGCGCCTCTGATAAATTCAGATTCGACTTATTTCCTTGATCGAAAATCCAATTTTCAACTCGTTTTAAATCCCTCGGATTACTCGTAGTGCGTGGTGACTAAATAGGCTTTCGATTTATGTTGGCCGTCTATAATCAACCAATTATTAGAACGATCATGGAGTGGCACCTAGTAGTACATCATGACCCCATTAATCGAAAGATCAACGGTTGACCTCAGAATAATTCTGAAACCCTTCAGCAGCTTAATGATCGTGCCTCATTCCCTTCACCACTTATACCCACTTGGTTCAGGACACGGTCTATGTGTGTCAGTCCCCACTAGGCTGACTATGTCACACCTAGCCCAAGTAGTTCTTTCTCGTCCTTTGGATTTCTAATTACTCTCATGTATTTAAGAGACTCATACTCTAACATGATATGCTCTGCCAGAGGCTTTGGAGTACAATCCGCGATAGGCCTGGTATACATCTCCTCGCAAGGAGTGGGAATCCTTTGTAGGCTGTTCAAACATCTTCGGGCACTTCGACTTATACCCAACATCCTGGGTCCAACCTCCTTGGAGATGCTTGCTTAAGATGTTAAAGTATAAGTCTCCAGACCAAGATGACTTGAACACCGCAAGTCAAAGAACATCGCACTTAAGCTGCGTAAGAACTTCACTGACATGTCTATGTATAGACTACCATGTGAAGTTTTACGGCTAGTCACTCCAATGAACTAGTTCCTTAACTAGCATCCATGTTTATCTCCGGACATCCCAATGTCGCAGCCAGTGAGAATCAGCTGATTAGAGAATAACCATGCTAGTCTCAACAGAATTGATAGTGTCCGTTTTTATCAATTCATCGACTAGGATATTTTTAATACTTCACAATTGCACATTTAGAGATAATCACTAGTTGTGATCCCATCACAAATTCTCTTATGCTGTGAATTGTATTGCGGACATTCAGTAGATGAGTTTAAGATCCCAATCAAATACACAAACATGTATACTCAAATAGTGAATTATCATTTATTAAAATAAATGTTTACAATCATAAGGCGATTGCCTTAGGACACTTCTCTCATATCACTAACANGGGTGCATGTGACAAGGATACGGGTTCGTAAAATTTTAAATTTTTACGTGCAGCGGAAGAATTGCATAAAATAATTTTTAAATTATTTAACTTCGTATCTAGCATGCAACCTTATGGTGTTGACATAATCATAAAATAAAACTTTGCGGAAAAGTAAACTAATTTACATATACCTCTCGTAACTCGAAGTAAGGGACGAGATCCAACCGTAGCGTCCCTTGGAAGCTCCGCCTCTATTCGCGTCCACGCGAGTTCTCTTCGGATGACTTCGCAAAGTCACGAGTTTTGTGCCGACGAGAACTACTAGATTCTCTATAGGCACAACAAGAAAGATCAAGAGAGGAAAGGGAAACTAACCACCGAAAACGGAATCGAATTCCGGAAGAGAGGAGTCGCTATCCGCTTCTTTTCTTCTTGTTTCTTTCTCCTTTTCTTGAAGCTCACGGCAACCTTGTGTGTTGATAGGGTGCGCCGGCCCTAGAAGGAAGGTGGGAGCCGGCCCTAATTCTCAGAAGGGCGCCGGCCCTAAGGGAAAGGGAGGAGAAGAGAATAAGAGAGAGGGAGAGAGGAAGTTATTAATTCAATTAGTAAATGTAATAAGGGCTTGCCTTTGGTTCCTTTATATAGTAGCAACTCCTTTGCTAAGTCTCCCTCTTAACGGAATTAGTTATAAGAAATTTATCTTATAAATTCTCTTAATTATTCCGTTTAAGCCGAGTCTTATTATAACTAATTTATAATAAAACAAATTCTTCTCTTTTTTAAATTATGGAATAAATTTTATAAGAAATTTATAAACTTTCTTATTATGGAAAAATCAATTCATAATTGATTTTATAAAATTAAAATAAACCAATTCATGGATTATTTTAACTTCCATAAAAGAATAAATTTCTACAAATTTATTTATATAAATTTCTTTATACAAATTTATTTATCCATAATTTATAAAATAAATCGCACTAGATTTATTTTATTAATTAAACCAATTAAATTTTTTTCTCCTTTATGGCCGGCCAACCAAGAGGGTTGGCACCCTCTTTGGCCGGCCAAACCAACCCGAACCGTCGCGAATTAAACTCATTTAATTCGCCCAAAAAGCCTTCAAAAGACTTAGCCAATTTTAGCTTCCATTGCGCCTCTGATTAACTCAGATTCGACTTATTTCTCTTGATCGAAAAATCTAATTTTCAACTCGTTTTAAATCCCTCGGATTACTCGTAGTGCGTGTGACTAAATAGGCTTTCGATTTATGTTGGCCGTCTATAATTAACCAATTATAGAACGGTCATGAGTGGCACCTAGTAGTACATCATGACCCCCAATTAATCGAAAGATCAACGGTTTGACCTCAGAAGAAATTATTCTGAAACCCTTCAATAGCTCTAATGAATCATGCCCCATTCCCTTCACCACCTTGTACCCACTTGGTTCAGGACACGGTCTATGGTGTCAGTCCCCACTAGGCTGACTACGTCACACCTAGCCCAAGTAGTGTCTTTCTCGTCCATTGGATTTCTAATTACTCTCATGTATTTTAGAGACTCGCACTCTAAACATGATATACTGTGGCCAGAGGTTTTGAGTAACAATCCGACGATAGGCCTGGGTATACATCTCCTCGCAAGGAGTGGTGAATCCTTTGTAGGCTGTTCAAACATCTTCGGGCACTTCGGCTTATACCCAATCATCCTGGGTCCACACCTCCTTGGAGATGCTTGCATAAGATGTTAAAGTATAAGTCTCCATGACCAAGATGACTTGAACACCGCAAGTCAAATGAACATCGCACTTAAGCTGCAGTAAGAACTTCATTGACATATCTACATGTAGATTCCCATATGAAGTCTTACAGCTAGTCACTCCAATGAACTAGTTCCCTCAACTAGCATCCATGTTCATCTTCGGACATCCCAATGTCACCAGCCAGTGAGAATCAGCTGATTAGAGAATAACCCATGCTAGTCTCAACAGAATTGATAGTGTCCGTTTTTATCAATTCATCGTCTAGGGATAGTTTCAATACTTCACAATTGCACATGTAGAGATAATCACTAGTTGTGATCCTATCACAAATTCTCTTATGCTGTGAGTTGTATTGCGGACATTCAGTAGATGAGTTTAAGATCCCAATCAAATACACAAAACATGTATACTCAAATAGTGAATTATCATTTATTAATATAAATGTTTACATCATAAGGCGATTGCCTTAGGACACTTCTCTCATATCACTAACAAACTCCCACTTGGCCTAATGCCAATCGCTACGGTATCCAATACCACAGGCTCTAATATGACCCTCAAACTTGCTTTGAGGCAAGGCCTTAGTTAAAGGATCCGCTATATTCCTTTCAGTGGGAACTCTCTCAATTTGTATGTCATTCCTACTTATAATCTCTCTGATCAGATGATAGCGTCGAAGCACGTGTTTGGATCGCTGATGAGACCTTGGTTCCTTCGCTTGTGCAATAGCTCCATTGTTGTCGCAGTAAACCGGCACTGCTTCATCAATGGTTGGAACCACACCGAGTTCTGAGACAAACTTCTTGATCCAAACTGCTTCCTTTGCTGCTTCCGAAGCTGCGATATATTCCGCTTCCGTGGTAGAATCCGCTACGGTGTCTTGTTTGGAACTTTTCCAACTTACTGCGCCTCCATTCAAAGTAAATACGTATCCAGACTGCGATTTGGAGTCATCCTTATCTGTCTGGAAACTGGCATCTGTATACCCACGTATTACCATATCTCCTTCTCCATATATTAGGAACACATCCTTAGTTCTTCTTAAGTACTTAAGGATTGTCTTGACAGCTGCCCAATGATCCATTCCTGGATCTGACTGGTATCTGCTTGTGACGCTCAAAGCATACGATACATCGGGCCTAGTACATAACATAGCATACATGATAGATCCTATCGTGGATGCATAGGGAATCTTATTCATGCAAATCCTCTCGTCTTCTGTGCGCGGATACATAGACTTTGAAAGGTTGATCCCATGCCTGATGGGAAGGTAACCTTTCTTGGATTCCGACATGCTAAACCTTTTTAGCACTCGGTCTATATATGTAGACTGCGAAAGACCAAGCAACCGTTTTGATCTATCTCTATAGATTCTAATCCCAAGGATGTAGGTTGCTTCTCTCAGGTCTTTCATGGAGAAAGTTTTGGACAACCAAATTTTAACTGTCTGTAAAACTGATATATCGTTTCCTATAAGTAATATGTCATCGACATATAATACTAGGAATACGACTGCACTCCCACTAACCTTCTTGTACACACAAGGTTCGTCAGGATTTTGTGAGAAATCAAACTCTTTGATTGTCTCATCAAAACGGATGTTCTAGCTCCTAGATGCTTGCTTCAATCCATATATGGATCGTCGAAGCTTGCACACTTTGGTTTTATCAACCGATGTGAAACCTTCAGGTTGTATCATGTATACATCCTCAAGCAGGTTTCCGTTAAGGAAAGCTGTTTTCACATCCATTTGTCATATCTCATAATCATAATGAGCTGCTATGGCTAGGAGCATCCGAATGGATTTAAGCATAGCTACTGGCGAATAGGTTTCGTCATAATCAATCCCTTGTTTTTGACGATATCCTTTTGCCACTAATCGAGCCTTAAAGGTAACTACATTACCTTCCATGTCGGTTTTCTTCTTGAAAACCCACTTGCACCCTATGGGTTTAATCCCTTCAGGTGGGTTAATCAAGTCCCATACTTGATTTTCGTACATGGAATCCATTTCCGACTTCATGGCTTCAAGTCATTTGTCCCTTTCTGAACTTTTCAGGACATCTTCATAACTGATAGGTTCATCATCGCTTATGAGTAACACGTCATTCGATTCACTTACGAGAAATTCATATCTCTCTGGAATATTGCGTGTCCTATCAGATCTACGAAGAGATGGTGTTGTTTTAGGTTCAACTGATAGCTCATCACTATGAATTATCGGTTGTGGGTCTTGACTAGATGTCTCTGTAATGTCTATTGGAGTTTCTTGAACTTCATCAAGTTCAATGTCACTCCCACTGTTTTCTTGTAAAAGAAATTCTTTTTCTAGAAATACAGCATGCCTTGAAACAAACACCTTTTGTTCCAAGGGATGATAGAATTGGTAACCCTTCGTTTCCTTAGGATCTCCAATAAATAGACATTTATCAGACTTAGCATCCAATTTGTCTGATACAACCCGCTTCACATAAGCAGGACAACCCCATATCTTAAGGTGAGTTAAGTGAGGTTTCTTACTATTCCAAATCTCATATGGAGTAGTAGAGACTACCTTGGTCGGGACTCTGTTTAGCAAGTAAACAGTTGTCTTTAGTGCATAGCCCCAAAAGGATTTTGGAAGAGTTGCATGATTCATCATAGACCTAACCATGTCCATCAAGGTTCGGTTGCGCCTCTCAGATACACCATTAAGTTGTGGTGTATATGGCGGAGTCCATTGGGACAATATCCCATTGTCCCTAAGATAATCTTGAAACTCTTGACTTAAGTATTCACCACCCCGATCGGATCGAAGTATTTTAACGCTTTTGCCAAGTTGTTTCTCTACTTCATTTCTGAACTCTTTGAATTTCTCAAAAGCTTCAGATTTGTGTTTCATCAAGAACACATACCCGAATCGTGAGTGATCATCGATAAAGGTGATGAAGTAGCTATAGCCTCCTTGTGCTAGAGTTGACATTGGTCGACATACATCGGTATGTATTAGACCAAGCAATTCTCCCACTGGATTACCTTTTCCGGAAAAGGGTAATTTGGTCATCTTGCCTTTTAAGCATGATTCGCATGTATCAAATGAACCGGGTTCAAATGATTCCAAAATTCCACATCGGTGTAATTCGGTCATGCGTTTCTTACTTATATGGCCAAGACGACAGTGCCACGTGTAGGAGTCTATTCGATTATCTATTCGAGCACGTTTGTTGCTAACTTCGATATTGAAAACGTCACTGGATAAATCTAACGTGTAGATGCCATTGCACAAAGTTCCATTCCCATAAAGAACGCCATTTAAAGTTATGTAACAACAATTGTTACTAAAAGTTAAATGATAACCTTTTTCATTCAAACATGAAATAGATACAATGTTTTTTATTAATGAAGGAACAAAATAACAATTATCCAATTCTAAGACACGTCCAGTGGGGAGCTTTAGCAAATATGTTCCGATGGCAACAGCAGCAATCTTTGCTCCATTTCCAACTCGCAAATTCGCTTCTCCTTTGACGAGTCTTCTTCTATTCCTTAGCCCCTGTATGTCATTACATATATGTGAGCTACACCCAGTATCAAGTACCCAGGTATTTGAGGAAATAGAGTGACATTCAATAATGAAGATACCTGAAGAGGATGGGGCATCGGATGCCTTCTTCTTCAAGGACTCAAGATAAACCTTGCAGTTTCTTCGCCAGTGACCCTCCTTGCCACAATGATGGCAAGTTCCTTTTGGTTTCTTTTCAGTCTTTTTGGCCTTTTTCTTCTTTCCTTTATTCTGTTCTTTGGCCTTCCTCTTAGAACCTTTCTTCGAGGAACCAACTAACAGTACCGTCTTTTGATCCTGCTTTACAGAAGGCTCAACAGTCTTCAGCATGTTGATCAACTCAGGAATGGTAGTCTCCAGCTTGTTCATCCGATAGTTCATCACAAATTGTGAACAACTTTTGGGCAAACAATTCAGAATTAAGTCAATACTTAGTTCATGATCCATTGCAAAACCGAGTGTGCTTAGTCGCTCAATGTACCCCAACATCTTTAACACGAACTGTGAGGCAGAAGTGCCTTCTTGCATCCTGGAGGTGAAGAGGAGTCTGGAGACTTCGAACCTTTCGAATCTCGCCTGCTCTTCAAACAACTCATGATGATGGAAGATGATGGTATAAGCATCCATATGCTCATGCTGCTTCTGCAGCTCAGGTACCATAGAGGCTAGCATGATGCAACTTGCAAGTTCAGAATCGGTCACATGTTTCTGATAGGCCAACAATTGGTCTGGAGTTGCATTTTCTGGAGGACGGTCGGGAAGTTGATTTTCAAGGACATAAGCAAGCTTTTCTGCCTTGAGGACTATCCTCAGGTTTCGAAGCCAGTCCATGAAGTTCGGCCCGGTCAGTTTATTGGTGTCCAAAATGGAACGCAGATTCAGTGAAGACATGATCGAGTGATTAACCTAGAAATACAAATTGAGTTTATGTGAGAAGAATGATTAAAGAATGTATCAACATACATTAATAAAATTCCTATTTATTTTTCAAATTGAATAACCCTTTTTATCAATTCGGGAGATCGTAGGAACATCTCCAAATAGGTTGATATCCAACCATAGATAAGAACAACCATGACTGTGGCCATCAAGTTTTTCTTAGCTATGAAGGTAGGTAATTATACCGATTACATATCACATATATGTAATTATCACTTTATGCTATCAACTAATTGAATGTTTGCATAAATCATTGGGTCGTTAACTCATTAACAAGTATGTATCATTATACATAGCACCCAACTGCACCTCTCTTTACATCGACCTTGGCTGTGGCACAACAAATCGATGCTCCAAGCTTAAGGCTGACCCATTAATCAAGAAATAGTTTTAATATGGTTGGAGCTCATTCAACCGTTTAGTTAGGCTTGGATGTGTCCAACAACCATAACTAAGGATTGACCTCTGACTCCAACTATATTATTCATAAACTAATTCCATGGTTTGAACATGTTAAGGTTCAAGTCGGGCATGGATGTGTCCATCAACCCAAACGAGAAACGAAACTCCGGTTCTAACCATATTAATGGAAGGTGTTGGCCTTAATATTTTGTAAGGGGTTTTGGGTCTCATCTTTCCTTTTAATGCACATTCATGACATATAATTATGTCATGACTAACGATATCCTTAATAAAGTATGTATGTGACTTAAGTTATCAAGTCTCATCAATTGAATTAGGAACCGGATTTCCTAATTCCAATTTCATACTTTATTAAAGGAATTGTTTTGGGAAACAATTTCCTAAATTGTCATAATCAATTTCGGAAATAATATGTTCAAGACTTTGATTTCTCTAAATCAAAACTTATTAAATTAAGAGATAATTCCCTTAATTCAACCACATATTATTTTCATGAAAATCTCATTTAAGAAACTCTATAGGAAACCATTTTCCTAATTAATTTTGGAGACAACAATATGTAAGAGCATCACCTCTTAAAACATATTTTATTCATGGATTTAATTAATTACAACAAATCGTTTTCTAAGGGTGGCTCCCCGAGGCTCAGATACCCAAAGAAAAATAATTTGTCGTAAATCCAATTGGACGGCTCCCCGAGGCTCAATCCAAATCAAACATGACAATTTCAATTAAAAATTGGGAAATTAAATTACAACAACTAGCTTTAAATTGGACGGCTCCCCGAGGCTCAATCCAAAATAAAGAATTTTGTTGTCAATTTAAAGACCAATTCAAATTTAATTGTCAATTAACTGTCCATGAATTTGTCTAGACTTTCTTAAAAGAAAGTGCCCAAAATTGCGAGATTTCATAAATAGTTTTCAGAATAATTGTAAGTTTCCGGTACAAAGAAAACTTACATATTTCCAAAATTTGAAAATTTCTAAAAGAGAAAATTTCCAAAACTGAAAAGTTTTCAAAGATGGGAAGTTTTCACAATTATTATAAAATTTCAGAAACTAGAAAATTTCAAAAGTTTGCGAAATTTCATGAGGATTTCCAAACTTCGAAATTCCTAAATCTAAAATTTATTATAATTGGAAAGTTTCCATAATTGAAAATTTTTCCGAAATTGAGATCATGACAAAGTTTTCCGCAAAACAATTTTATGATGATGTCGAACACTAACCAGCTCTGATACCACTGTTGGGACCGGGTGCATGTCGACAAGGATACGGGTTAGTAAAATTTTAAATTTTTATGTGCAGCGGAAGAATTAGCATAAAATAATTTCCTAAATTATTTCAACCACGTATCTAGCATGCAACCTTATGGTGTGTGGACATAATCATAAAATAAAACTTTGCGGAAAGAGTAAACTAATTTACAATATACCTCTCGTAACTCGAAGTAAGGGACGAGATCCAACCGTAGCGTCCCTTGGAAGCTCCGCCTCTATTCGCGTCCACGCCGAGTTCTCATCGGGATGACTTCGCAAAGTCACGAGTTTTGTGCCGACGAGAACTACTAGATTCTCTATAGACACAACAAGAAAGATCAAGAGAGGAAAGGGAAACTAACCACCAAGAAAACGGAATCGAATTCCGGGAAGAGAGGAGTCGCTATCCGCTTCTTCTTCTTCTTGTTTCGTTTCTCCTTCTTCTTGAAGCTCACGGCAACCTTGCTTGGTGTTGATAGGGTGCGCCGGCCCTAGCAAGGAAGGTGGGAGCCGGCCCTATCCGCTTCTTCTTCTTCTTGTTTCGTTTCTCCTTCTTCTTGAAGCTCACGGCAACCTTGCTTGGTGTTGATAGGGTGCGCCGGCCCTAGCAAGGAAGGTGGAGCCGGCCCTAATTCTCCAAGAAGGGCGCCGGCCCTAAGGGAAAGGAGAGGGAGAAGAGAATAAGAGAGAGGGAGAGAGGAAGTTACTAATCTCAATTAGTAAATCGTAATAAGGGCTTGCCTTTGGTTCCTTTATATAGTAGCAACTCCTTTGCTAAGTCTCCCTCTTAACGGAATTAGTTATAAGAAATTTATCTTATAAATTCTCTTATTAATTATTCCGTTTAAGCCGAGTCTTATTATAACTAATTTATAATAAAACAAATTCTTCTTCTGTTTAAATTATGGAATAAATTTTATAAGGAATTTATAAACTTTCTTATTATGGAAAAATCAATTCATAATTGATTTTATAAAATTAAAATAAACCAATTCATGGATTATTTTAACTTCCATAAAAGAATAAATTTCTACAAATTTATTTATATAAATTTCTTTATACAAATTTATTTATCCATAATTTATAAAATAAATCGCACTAGATTTATTTTATTAATTAAACCAATTAAATTGGTTTTTCTCCCTTTTAATGGCCGGCCAACCAAGGAGGGTTGGCACCCTCTTTGGCCGGCCCAAACCGAGCCGAACCAACGCGAATTAAACTCATTTAATTCGCCCAAAAAGCCTTCAAAAGACTTAGCCAATTTTAGCTTCCATTGCGCCTCTGATTAACTCAGATTCGACTTATTTCTCTTGATCGAAAAATCTAATTTTCAACTCATTTTAAATCCCTTGGATTACTCGTAGTGCGTGTGACTAAATAGGCTTTCGATTTATGTTGGCCGTCTATAATTAACCAATTATAGAACGGTCATGAGTGTCACCTAATAGTACATCATGACCCCCAATTAATCGAAAGATCAACGGTTTGACCTCAAAAGAAATTATTCTGAAACCCTTCAACAGCTCTAATGAATCATGCCCCATTCCCTTCACCACCTTGTACCCACTTGGTTCAGGACACGGTCTATGGTGTCAGTCCCCACTAGGCTGACTACGTCACACCTAGCCCAAGTAGTGTCTTTCTTGTCCATTGGATTTCTAATTACTCTCATGTATTTTAGAGACTCGCACTCTAAACATGATATACTCTGGCCAGAGGTTTTGAGTAACAATCCGACGATAGGCCTGGGTATACATCTCCTCGCAAGGAGTGGTGAATCCTTTGTAGGCTGTTCAAACATCTTCGGGCACTTCGGCTTATACCCAATCATCCTGGGTCCACACCTCCTTGGAGATGCTTGCTTAAGATGTTAAAGTATAAGTCTCCATGACCAAGATGACTTGAACACCGCAAGTCAAAGGAACATCACACTTAAGCTGCAGTAAGAACTTCATTGACATATCTACATGTAGATTCCCATATGAAGTCTTACAGCTAGTCACTCCAATGAACTAGTTCCCTCAACTAGCATCCATGTTCATCTTCGGACATCCCAATGTCACCAGCCAGTGAGAATCAGCTGATTAGAGAATAACCCATGCTAGTCTCAACAGAATTGATAGTGTTCGTTTTTATCAATTCATCGACTAGGGATAGTTTCAATACTTCACAATTGTACATGTAGAGATAATCACTAGTTGTGATCCTATCACAAATTCTCTTATGCTGTGAGTTGTATTGCGTATATTCAGTAGATGAGTTTAAGATCCCAATCAAATACACAAAACATGTATACTCAAATAGTGAATTATCATTTATTAATATAAATGTTTACATCATAAGGCGATTGCCTTAGGACACTTCTCTCATATCACTAACATCAGATACACCATTATGCTGTGGTGTATATGGCAGAGTCCATTGAGACAATATCCCATTGTCCCTAAGATAATCTTGAAACTCTTGACTTAAGTATTCACCAGCCCGATCGGATCGAAGTATCTTAATACTTTTGCCAAGCTGTTTCTCTACTTCACTTCTGAACTTTTTGAATTTCTCAAAAGCTTCATATTTGTGTTTCATTAAGAACACATACCCGAATCGTGAGTGATCATCGATAAAGGTAATGAAGTAGCTATAGCCTCCTTGTGCAAGAGTTGACATTGGTCCATATACATCAGTATGTATTAGACCAAGCAATTCTCCCACTGGTTTACCTTTTCCGGAAAAAGGTAATTTGGTCATCTTACCTTTTAAGCATGATTCGCATGTATCAAATGAACCGGGTTCAAATGATTCCAGAATTCCACATTGGTGTAATTTGGTCATGTGTTTCTTACTAACATGGCCAAGACGACAATGCCACATATAGAAGTCTATTTGATTATCTATTCGAGCACGTTTGTTGCTAACTTCGATATTGAAAACATCACCGGATAAATCTAACGTGTAGATACCATTGCATAAAGTTTCGGTCCCATAAAGAACACCATTTAAAGTTATGTAACAGCAATTGTTACTAAAAGTTAAATGATAACCCTTTTCATTCAAGCATGAAATAGATAAAATGTTCTTTATTAACGAAGGAACAAAATAACAATTATCCAATTCTAAGACAAGTCCAGTAGGGAGCTTTAGCAAATATGTTTCGATGGCAACAGCAGCAATCTTTGCTCCATTTCCAACTCGCAAATTCGCTTCTCCCTTGACGAGTCTTCTTCTATTCCTTAGCCCCTGTATGTCATTACATATATGTGAACTACACCTAGAATCAAGTACCCAGGTGTCCGAGGAAATAGAGTGACATTCAATAACGAAGATACCTGAAGAGGATGGGGCATCGGATGCCTTCTTCTTCAGGGACTCAAGATAAACCTGCAGTTTCTTCGCCAGTGGCCCTCCTTGCCGCAATGATGGCAAGTGCCTTTTGGTGCCTTTTCAATCTTTTTGGCCTTTTTCTTCCTTCCCTTATTTTGTTGTTTAGGCTTCCTCTTAGAGCCTTTCTTTGAGGAACCAACTAACAGTACCGTCTTCTGATCCTGCTTTACAGAAGGCTCTACAGTCTTCAACAGGTTAAGCAACTCAGGAATGGTAGTCTCCAGTTTGTTCATCCGATAGTTCATCATAAACTGTGAGTAACTCTTGGGCAAACAATGCAGAATTAATTCAATACTTAGTTCGTGATCCATTGCAAATCCGAGTGTGCCTAGTCGCTCAATGTACCCCCAACATCTTCAACACAAACTGTGAAACAGAAGTGCCTTCCTGCATCTTAGAGGTGAAGAGGAGTCTGGAGACCTCAAACCTTTCGGATCTCGCCTGCTTGTCAAACAGCTCATGAAGATGGAAGACGATGGTATGAGCATCCATATGCTCATGCTGCTTTTGTAGCTTAGGTACCATAGCGGCTAGCATGATGCAACTCGCAAGTTCAGAATCGGCTACATGTTTCTGATAGGCCACTAACTGGTCTGGAGTTGCATCTTCAGGAGGATGGTTGGGAAGTTGTTCTTCAAGGACATAAGCAAACTTTTCTGCCTTGAGGACTATCCTCAGGTTTCGAAGCCAGTCCATGAAGTTTGGCCCAGTCAGCTTATTGGTGTCCAAAATGGAACGCAAATTCAGAGAAGACATGATCAGGTGATTATCCTAGAAATACAAATTGAGGTTATGTGATGAGAATGATAAAGAATGCATAAATATACATTAATTAAATCCTATTTATTTTTCGAATTGAATAACCCTTTTTATCAATTCGGGAGATCGTAGGAACATCTCCAAATAGGTTGATATCCAACCATAGATAAGAACAACCATGGCTAGAGTCCATCAAGTTATTCTTAGCTATGAAGGTAGGTAATTATACCGATTACATATTATACATATGTAACTATCACATTATGCTATCAACTAATTGAATGTTTGCATAAATCATTGGGTTGTTAACTCATTAACAAGTATGCAACAATATACATAGCACCCAACTGCACCTCTCTTTACATCGACCTTGGCTGTGGCACAACAAATCGATGCTCCAAGCTTAAGGCTGACCCATTAATCAAGAAATAGTTTTAATATGGTTGGAGCTCATTCAACCGTTTAGTCAGGCTTGGATGTGTCCAACAACCAAAACTAAGGATTGACCTCTGACTCCAACTATATTAATCATAAACTAATTTCATGGTTTGAACATGTTGAGGTTCAAGCCGGGCATGGATGTGTCCATCAACCCAAACGAGAAACAAAACTCCGGTTCTAACCATATTAATGGAAGGTGTTGGCCTTAATATTTTGTAAGGAGTTTTGGGTCTCATCCTTTACTTTTATGCACATTCATGACATATAATTATGTCATGTTCTAACGATTTCCTTAATAAAGTATGTATGTGACTTAATTTATCAAGTCTCATTAATTGAATTAGGAACCGGATTTCCTAATTCTAATTTCATACTTTATTCAAGAAATTATTTTGGGAAATAATTTCCTGAATTATCATAATCAATTTCGGAAATCATATGTTTAAGATTTTGATTTCTATAAATCAAATCTTATTAAATTAAGAGACAGATTCCCTTAATTCAACCACATATTATTTTCATGAAAATCTTAATTAAGGAAATATACTCTATAGGAAACAATTTTCCTAATTAATTTTGGTGACAATAATATGTAAGAGCATCACCTCATAAATCAAATAAGGAAATTATCGTTTGAGAATCACCTCAAAAATCTCCAAGATTGATCACATATTTTATTTATGGAAAATTAATATCAATAACTTAATTTGGATGGCTCCCCGAGGCTCAATCCAAATTAAACATTTGACAATTTAAATTCAATTTAGGAAATTTAATTATAACAACTAACTTTAAATTGGACGGCTCCCCGAGGCTCAATCCAAAATAAAGAATTTTGTAAATAATTTAATTTCTAATTATAAATTTAAATGTCAATTAATATTCCCATAATTTGTCTAGACTTTCTTGAAAGAAAGTGCCCAAAATTGCGAGCTTTCCATAAATAGAAAGTTTCCAAAAATAAAAGGTTTTCAGAATAATTGTAAGTTTCTGGTACAAAGAAAACTTACGTTTTTCCAAAATTATAAAATTTTCAAAATAGGAAATTTCCAAAATTGGAAAGTTTCCAAAAATGGAAAGTTTTCACAATTATCATAAAATTTCAGAAACAGAGATATTTCAAAAGTTTGCGAAATTTCATGAGAATTTCCAAACCTTGAAATTCCTAAATCGAAAATTTACCATAATTGGAAAGTTTCCATAATTAAATTTTTTTCCAAAATTGAGATCATAATAAAGCTTTCCGCAAAACAATTATATGATTATATCGAACACAAACCTTGGCTCTGATACCACTGTTGGGACCGGGTGCATGTTGACATGGATGCGGGTTCGTAATTTCAAAATTAATTACGTGCAGCGGAAGGTTTAGCATAAATAATTTCTCTAAATTATTTAACCACACATCTAAGCATGCAAGTTTATCTTGTGTAGATATGATCATATATTTGAAATTTTGCAGAAACATAAACTAATTTATGTATTACCTCGCGTAACTCGAAGGAAGGGACGAGATCCAACCGTAAGCGTCCCTTGGAAGCTCCGCCTCTATTCGCGTCCACGCCGAGTATCTTTGGGATGACTTCGCAAAGCCATAAGTTTCGTGTTCTCGATAACTACTAGATTCTCCGAGAACACGATGAGAAAAACCAAGAGAGAAGTCGGAAGACTAACCACAAAAGGATGGCCGGAATCAAAATTCCGGCGAAGCAAAAGAAGAGGCTTGCGGCAAAAAGATCATTGCGGCAAACTCTAATTCCGGCAGCACCTTCTTCCGGCCAAGAGAAGGCCGGAGCTTCCTTCTCCGGTAGCAGGTGGTGGTCGGCAGAGAAAGGCAGGGGCGGCCGGCTGGTGCTCCTTCTTGGGGCTGGTTGGCGCACGGCAAGAAGGGGAGAAGAGAAGGAGAGAAAGAGAGGGAGAAAGCCTATGTCTTCATCTCTTTTATTATTACCCAAGCCTTGCCTTGGGTCCTTTATATAGTGGCCTCTCTACCATCAAGCCTCTCAAATATGGAATAACTTATTCCATCATGCCAAGTTTGATTTTATATCATGGTTAAAATCATATTTTAATTCATGATAAAAAATCAATCAAGTCTCTTCTCTCCTATGGAATAAATTTCTTTATCATGGTAAATCAATCCATGATTGATTTTATAAAATAAACCAATCCATGGTTCATTTTAATTTCCATGAAAAGTAAACCAAACCTTGGATTATTATATAAAAATTTATATCATCCATAATTTTATAAAACAAACCACACTTGGTTTATTTTATAAATTGAACCAAAAACTTGGTTCTCTCCCTTTGTTGTGGCCGGCCAAGCAAAGAGGATGGAGGCCCTCTTTGGCTGGCCCATCCAAGCCAAGCCCCAATGAATTAAACTTATTTAATTCATCTATTAAGTCTTCAAAAGACTTAGCCATTTTATGCTTCCGATGCGTCTCTGAAAAATTCAGATTCGACTTATCGTTTTGCTCAACCAAACTTAATCTCTCTTGATTGGAAAATCTAATTTTCAACTCGTTATAAATCCCTCGGATTACTCATAGTGCGTGTGACTAAATAGGCTTTCGATTTATGTTGGCCGTCAATAATTAATCAATTATAGAATGATCATGAGTGGCACCTAGTAGTACATCATGATCCCCAATTAATCGAAAGATCAACGGTTGACCTCAGAAATAATTCTGAAACCCTTCAGCAGCTATAATGAATCGTGCCCCATTCCCTTCACCATCTTATACCCACTTGGTTCAGGACATGGTCCATGTGTGTCAGTCCCCACTAGGCTAACTATGTCACACCTAGCCTAAGTAACGTTTTCTCGTCCTACGGATTCTAATTACTCTCATGTATTTAAGAGATTCATACTCTGAACATGTCATGCTCTGGCCAGAGGCTTCGAGTAATAATCCGACGATAGGCCTCGGGTATACATCTCCTCGGAAAGAGTGGTGAATTTTTTGTAGGCTGTTCAAACATCTTCGGGCACTTCGGCTTATACCCAATCATCCTGGGTCCACACCTCCTTGGAGATGCTTGCTTAAGATATCAAAGTATAAGTCTCCATGACCAAGATGACTTGAACACCGCAAATCAAAGGAACATCGCACTTAAGTTGCAGTAAGAACTTCACTGACATATCTATATGTAGACTACCATATGAAGTTTTACAGCCAGTCACTCCAATGAACTAGTTTCCTTAACTAGCATTCATGTTTATCTCTGGACATCTCAATGTCACCAGCCAGTGAGAATCAGCTGATTAGAGAATAACCCATGCTAGTCTCAACAGAATTGATAGTGTCCGTATTTATCAATTCATCGACTAGGGACAATTTCAATACTTCACAATTGCACATGTAGAGATAATCACTAGTTGTGAATTCATCACAAATTCTCTCATGCTGTGAATTGTATTGCGGAGGTTCAGTAAATGAGTTTAAGATCTCAATCAAATACACAAACATGTATACTCAAATAGTGAATATTCATTTATTAGAATAAATGATTACAATCATAAGGCGATTGCCTTAGGACACTTCCTCATATCACTAACACGGTGTGGATTGTACTTCGGAGCAGAGGGTCATCGTCGGCGCTTCAATCTCAAGATGGGAGGTTTCCGGAGTAGAGCGCTTGAGTCGATGAGCGTAGTAGCGTTGGAAGAATGTGTTGAGAAGCCTTGGAGGTCGAGCTCCTTATATAGTGACACTACAAGAAATTTTGGATTCAACAACACCCAATAGACAACGGTTTTTAAAAAAACCGTTGTCTTTTTTTATTTAACAACAGGTTTTTCAAAAATCGTTGATGTTGAAATGTTTTTTGCGGAAAAAGACAACGGTTGTTAAACAACCGTTGTCTTATGTATAGAAACGACAATGGGTTTTTAAAAACCGATGTCTATTTGGTTGGTTACGACAACTGGTTTTAAAAAACCGATGTCTATTGATGTTGCTTACGTGGTAATACACAACAGCGAGCGAGCGCGAAAACGAAACGCCCGCTTTAGTTGTTCTCTTCAGTCGCCGCGCAGAACCTCCGCTTAGTTCATTCTCTGCATTCGCCGCAGTCGCCAAACCCTAACACACCTCAAACTTCCTTGCCATCTTTTCCTTCATCTCGTTCTTCTTCTCCTTCCTCTTCGCCGCGAGCGTCAATGCCGAACCCTAACACACCTCAAACTTCCTTGTCATCTTTTGCTTCTTCTCGTTCTTCTTCTTCTTCTTCCTCTTCGCCGCACACAAACAAGACACCTCAAACTTCTCCTCGCGCAAACTAGCCGCCACCACGCCCCTTCTTCTTCCTCCTTTTGTGCGGAATTGCCGAATTGGAGAGATATCAAGGTAATGTTTGCTCTTGTTGGGTTTTGTACAATAGGTTTGAGTCTAACATTTCAAGCATCTTCAGGTTTAGGACAGTAGGTTTGAGTCGAACATTTCAGCATTTTGGACGTCGTTCTCTCTTGCGAGTGTTTGTTGGAGAACAATCCAGATGGTACCTGGCGTCTCTGCCTCTCTTCTACCACTCTTCAAGGTGATGAAACCCTTCTCTAGTTTCAGTTTATTAGTTTCAGTTGGGACATCCAATTCAGATTTCTAATATGTCATCTTCTATGTTTCTTGTATAAAATATTAAACACTAGACGCAAATTGATATTTAATGAAGATTGTATAGTTGAAATCAAAATCCTATTATCAAATACCCTAATCCATTTAAATCCTATTATCAGAAATCTTTCAATGAAACAATCTTATGTTTTTTTATTTACTTCTAAAGGTTATTTGTGGGGTTGTGGAATAAATTCAATTTTTTCTTATTAACTCGTTAATGAGTGTTGATATATGCAAACCCATCAATTAATTTATCTTTCAATTTTTCTCCCGTATTTACTTGTTTTTGCTTCAAAATTGATTGTATATATTGTATGCTATCAATATGTGATGTTTCTAATTGTTCGTTATGTAAAGATCTAGTTATATAATGTACAATTATTTTGAAGGTAGGTGTTGGCTCATTCCTAGCTGATTAGTACATGTAACAAAAATGGACAAAGAATAGATGTCAAAGGATAGACTATCACGTGAATTTGATATTGGAGTAGAATCTTTCTTACAATTTGCACTGAAGAATGCTAACGATCCTAATGCAATACCTTGCCCATGTGCAAGATGTGGTAATATAAAGAAGAAAAATCTTCAAACTATAAGGGCGCATTTGTATTGTAATGGTATGGATTTAACATATCATACATGGATATGGCATGGGGAAAGATTGTTGACAGGGAACTTAGTGAATGGTAAGATCGAGTAGGGCAAGATGAAGACAAATCTTTTGCTGAGGAGCCTATAGACATGGTGCGGGCTGTATATGATAGTTGTGTTGAGAATCCAAGCCAGTTCAATAAGCTACTTGAAGATGCTGAGAAATGCTTATATTCAGGATGTACAAAATTTACAAAGTTATCTGCAGTTGTGAAATTATTTAACTTGAAGGCAAAATATAGTTGGAGCGATACAAGTTTCACCGATATACTTAGTTTGTTTAGAGAAATGCTTCTAGATGACAATGAATTGCCTTTATTTATGTATGACGCAAAGAAAATCTTACGTGCATTAGGGATTGATTATGTCAAAATTCATGCTTGTCCTAATGATTGTATCTTGTATCGGAAAGAGTACGATGCCAATTGCCCTATTTGTGGGACATCAAGGTGGAAGTTGAGCGACAAATCTAACGTAAAAGAAGGAGTTCCTGCAAAGGTCTTGTGGTATTTCCCACCTATTCCAAGATTTCAAAGAATGTTTCGGAATAAGGCGATATCCAAGGAGTTAACATGGCATGCTGATAAAAGAATTCATGATGGATACTTATGTCATCCAGTTGATGCACCTTCTTGGAAATTAGTTGATCGCATGTGGCCAGATTTTTCTGATGAGCCAAGAAATTTGAGATTGGCTATATCAGCAGATGGGATCAATCCTCACAGTTTGATGAGTTCTGCATATAGTTGTTGGCCAATTTTAATGATCACATACAATCTTCTACCATGGTTGTGTATGAAGAGAAAATTTGTTATGCTCACTTTATTGATATCTGGTCCTAGACAACCAGGAAATGAGATTGATGTTTACTTAGCACCTCTCATTGACGACTTAAAATGTTTATGGGATAAAGGTGTCGAAGCATATGATGCATATCGAAAAGAAAGTTTCTCTCTTAAAGTTGTTTTGCTATGGACAATCAATGATTTTCCTGCATATGGGAATATGTCAGGATGTGTTGTGAAGGGATACCATTCTTAGTTGTCATACATCATTCAATTGTTCTTGTTCTTAGGCAAATGAATTATGTGAAGATGATGAAATCAATAGAGCTATTATTTGGAAGAAAAGAAGGGTCAATAAAGATGGAAAATTGATGGCCAAGAGTTAAAACAAACAATAGACAAGATTGTGAGAAGTTATACATAAAAATCAATTATTGTATTTCAATGAAATCTTACAAACTAGTTTTTTTTTCATTTGAATGATAGGATGATTACATACAACAGAAACGTCAGGGTAATTGGAGATAAAAGAGGCAAAAGAATATATTCTTACCAAAGCACTCAATTCAAAAGAACATGGTGGCCGTGTGAGGGGTGTTGGAGGTCATATTACTCCAACATTATTCTTTAATGTTGGTGGAAAATGGAAGACTGACGATGTTGACAGAGAGCTAGTCATTGAGCAAAAGAGAGTTGGTGGAGGCTAAAAAATTAATTCAAGAACAAGATGTACGTATTCAAAAACTTGAATCAATTGTCTACAAAAATGGTGCATGGGGAAGTGATATTAATGACAAAGGCAGTTACTCGGTAAAGTTACCTCAACAAAATGATAATGAAATGAAAACTGACAAGATTTCCCCTCATGAAGAGTTTAATGATGTCGAAGTGGAAGTTGTGGACAAAGCATTTGCTTTACAGGTATATAAGTTATTATGGTTATATATATTACTCAAATACAGAGTTAGTAAAATTCAATGACACAGCTATATATCTTTTAGGGTAAATCAGTGATTTTGGCATTAGATTCTAGTGCAGACATTGCTGCATATGGAACAGTTATTAAGGCCACTGGAATTAATCACTTTATCCATGGTATTCCATTACCCAAGAATTGTATGCGTGTTTCCATCGATGAAGCAATTCAAAAATCAGCACGTTTGCCAGTTCCAATTCCCAATGAATGTGAAACTATTGGTGATGCTGTTTGAACACATGTGGCTTGGCCAAAACACTTGCTAATGCTACGACAGGAGGTACATCTAAGCTAATATTTCAAAGTAATTATTTGTAAAATTATTTAGTATTGCACCTATCTAACAAGCTATCGTTTCTAATTGTTCAAAGCCTCAAATGAAGAAAACTGCCCGTGTAGGAAACAACCAAACTTTGCCATCAAGTGCGCCAAAATCGTTGCACATGCTATATTGTTATTCAAAGCATGCTCTCGAAAATGGAAGGAACTTGTCAATTATTTTAGATCATGAGGTATTTCAGGATGATTATGAACTGAACTTGCACTTTGAGGACATCAGTCCTTTGTATCACTTGGAGCCTATTTCAGGAAATTGTGTGGTTGTTTACATATGGTAAGTTTTCAAATTACCTTCAACTTTAATTTTTGTTTTATTTGTTCTTAGAGATACTTTATTTGTTTAGTAATACTAATATAATTCTGATTTTCTTTTATTTTAAATGGTAGGCATCTTTATAAAAAGTTGGTGAAAGAAAACAAGATTGATAAATTCAGATTTGTAAATCCGCACAGCATCCCATACTTTCAACAAACCACACAGGACAAAATAGGTAAAACTAAACAGTTGAACCAGAGGGCGAGTTGTTTAGCGGATAGGATGAGTGGTGCATCAGTTAATCAAGTGATTTTGGTGTCAAGTTGCAACGGGTAATTGACATCCATAATTACATTATCAATTATTTTTTAATTGAATTGCACTGATTATGTGTTTGTGTGTAGTTTCCATTGGAATCTCACAGTTATTGAACCTCATAAGGAGATTGTTTAGTTCTTGGATTCCCTAAGTCATCGCATTCGCGATCATGATTGGAAATATGTTGTGGAAATGTGAGTTCATATATTGTTTTTATTATGCAGTTAATTTAGTTATAAAACATTCATATATCAACTATATTATATGTATACATGAAGGGCGTTAAAATTGTTTAATTCGAACAAAGGAAGGAAAGGAAGAAAGAATGTACAATGGGAAGTAATCAAGGTATGTGTACTTCTATTTCAATCAAATATTTTAATATGTATATTGGTCATTAACCATATGAATTGTCTTTAACGTAGGTTCCTAGGCAGCCAGATGCTAAACAATGTGGTTATTACGTAATGAGATTTATGAGACAAATTACTGAAGAAATTGCAACAAGTGAGGGCGATGCATTGTGATCGATTGTAATATTATCTTTATTATCTCAAATAATTAGAAGTTATTTTGTTATCATTTTTTCAATTAATTATGTTTTGTTCTTTAAGATTATATAATTTATGTGTCTTCGCAGTTCACACAAGTGGAGTACTCTCAACAAGAAATTGATGAAGTGTGCTCTGAGGTAGCCGAATGCATACAAGATTATATTTATGAATAGGTATGAACAAGTTCCTTTTCTTATTATTATTTTTCTACTATTTTAAACAAATTTGGGCCAAATGTTTTATTTTGTGCATGACTATTACTTGGAGCCGTATTAATCTAATTTGTTTAATATTCTATTGCTGCGTTTGTGTAGATAACCCTTTTATGAGTTTTGATGTCATTTATAGGCTTAATCTTTGTTTTATATTTAATCAGTTGATCTCTTAATAGAAACATAAGTTGATTTGGTGATTATTTATACCAACAGTTTAAATTTCTAGGAAGAGCCTAATCCATAAGCTGATAGCTAACATGATTTGATATCTTGTTGCTGTGATAGCTAACATGAATTCTCTTTGAAGCAAGATTTGGGCTGCCTAGCTACTTCCTTAGATGCTCTAGAACTCAATTTTGATCTCACTTTTCGAGATGCATTTTCTGATAAGCGCTCCACGTTTGCAGGTTCAACTGTTGGTCTTAACACTACAGACTTTGATTTTTCTTTCTTCCCAAATCTTCTGTCAGAATCTGTATATTTGCGTCTATTGCCATTGGCTTTCCTATTACTATTTTCCACAGCATCTTCTTCATCCAATCATTGTTTCAATTTTGGCTCTCTAAAACCAACAAAAGACGATGACTTAGATGAGCTTGAGTGAATGGAATTTTTGTCTTCTTCTCCTACCTGGCTAAGGTGTGAATGCTCATTTTATATTGTCTTCTTCTAGAATCATTTGTTCTACTATTTTTAGTTGTGAATGCTCATTTTATATTTCTATTTGTTGATACATCCAAGGTAAGGAATCAGCTTATGGTGGCTAAGGGGCGCAACTCTCTTCATCTGGTTGACTGCACTTGGATGAAGCTAGCTGCTAGGGATATTTTGATGATGTAATTATCTTAGTTTCTGGTACTTCTTGATGTATATGATACTTTGATGATGTTATCTGAATTTGGACTAATACTGGGGATATCTTGATGTATATATTTGCGGAGTATGATGTATAATATTTGATGATATTTTGATGTGTATATATGATAGTTTGAAGTGTGTTTGCTAAATATTGTTTAATTATTAAAATAATTTAATTTTTAAATGATATTTATTGTAAATTGTTGGCTTCCTCAACCAAAAGACAACGATTTTTATTTGTTGTCAAACTATTGTTTAAATCACACACAAACAACGGTTTAATACTATTGTTAACTTGTTGTTGATCACATTAAAAGACAACGGTGAAAATCCATTGCTATTCTGTTGTTATTAAGTATAAACGACAATGGTTTGTAACTATTGATGTAGACCGCCCCTTTTAACAACATGCCCTTTAACAACAGTGTTTTTCGCCTACGACAACGGTGAACGCCCGTGGTTATAAAGCATTTTTCTACTAGTGTGAGCTTGGGGCGCCCGGGACGTTGGGGGCGTCCTCCACCTGTTACTTGATCTGGCAAACTCTCGGTCAGCCATTATCCCTCCAGGATCGGGCTGAGGTTTGACGGGGGTACCCGGGAAGCAGGGGGCGCCGGGGTTGACTCGATCCGCTGGCTTCTCGCTGAGTTAAACTCTATCCGCTTCGTTGGCTTGAGCCCAGGGCGCCCGAGGCATCCGGGGCGCCCGGGAGCACGGGGGCGCCCAGGAGCATGGGGGGCCCCGCCCAGTGAGCATCCAAAGCGTATTCTTGCTCAACTCTTGTTTGGCTTTTACCTGGGGTGCCCGGGACCTCCCGGGAGCATGGGGGTGCCTCGCCCAGTGAGCTTCCAAAGCGTATTCTTGCTCAACTCTTGTTTAGCTTTTACCTGGGGCGCCCGGGACCTCCCAGGCGCCCAACCCGGCTGCTGCCTCACTCCTTTGAGGCGTTCTGAGCTGCAGAAACTCTTTCCTTCAGTCCTGCATCCAGGGTTAGTACCAAACATGATAAAGCAAGTATGTTAGTGAGTCTTACAGCCATAGCTGTCTTGGTTCTGACTTTGGGTCTCCAAAATGGAACCCTAGGTCGAACCGACGCCTACTGTTCCCTCGACAGGGATCGCGTCCTCACCTACTCCTCTCAGGAGAATTTAGCTATTGCCAACCGGCTCCTCCGGTTGGACTTTTGCCCAGCAGTCCTTCGCCAGGTGCCTAGCTATCCTTCGCCAGGTCTTCAGTACCAAGCAATCCTTCGCCTGGTGCCCAGCAGTTCTTCGCCAGGTCTTCGATTCCAAGCAGTTCTTCGCCTGGTGCCCAGCAATCCTTCGCTAGGTCTTTGGTTCCATGCAGTCCCTCGCCTGGTGCCTAGCAGTCCTTCGCTAGGTCTTCGACTCCTAGCAGTCCTTCGCTAGGTGCCCAGCAGCCCTTCACTAGGTCTTAAGGTTCCGATACCTAGTAGTCCTTCGCTAGGACTTCAATCTGCACACTCAAGTAGCATGTTAGACAAACATAACATCTTAACTTTTGAACCCTTTGCCATTATCAAAACATAGGTTCGACTTGGGTGCTGTCTGCACCAACAATCTCCCCCTTTTTGATTTATGGCAACCCGATTCAAAAACTTATGTTAATCAAGACAGGTGATATAACAGTTTAGTTTCCTCCCCTGGAAGGAATCTCCCCCTAGGTTTTTCAAAGGTTCGTGGGGTTTTGAAAAAATTTCTAAGTCTAAAGATGGAGTTAATTTTTCAATATTTAGAATATTTTTCAAAAGAAATTTTAGAAAAATATTTTCCAAAAAGAATTCGGTTGAGCACTTTGGAAAATTTATACTTAGAAAAAATTTCAAGTAAAAAAAAATTTCTAAAATATCTTCTGAAGATTTAAGTTCTTTGAAACACTTACAAATTTTCAATCTCTTTAGTACTTTAGAAGCTTTATACTTAGAAACTTTTCTATTAGAGAAGTTTAGAAATAAATACTTAGAGATATTTTGAACATAGCTTAAGTTTAAGTACTTTAGAAACTAACAACCGCTTGGGTCAAGTACATAGAACCAATTTTGAAATTAACTTAGGTTAAGTACTTAGACATGAAAAAAATAGTTTTGAAAAACTTGGATTAAGTACTTTGAACAATTTTGAAAAGCTTAGATTAAGTACTTTGAACAAAGGATAAAGTTTTGAATACTTTTTGAAGAAAGGATAAGGTTTTGAAAATTTATTTTGAATTTTGAAAAAAAAATTTAAACTTTCTCTCCTTTCCTATCTCTCCCCCTTTGCCATATATCAAAAATAAAGCAATATAGCAAAAAAATAAATTGCATAAGGAAATAACAAAAGAATAATGTGCTGTACTGAACCAATTTCAAGATATAAGCTGAACCAAATCAATTTAAATTATCTCTGTAGGGTCCTGTCTAACCCACTTAGCTACTTACTAACTGTTATAAACAGTAGTTTTCGCTAGGGTTAGTCAAGTTAAGTGTTCTGTTCAAGTTAGATTTTCTAAACTTGACACTTAACCTGATTACTGTTTAAGTTGTATTTAGTGCCCCAATTACTGCAGATGTACTGACTTAAAGAATCTTGAATTAAGGCAAAGACCTAAGCATCTCAACCCATTCTAGGTTATCAGTCAAAAATACCCTAAGGTGCTTGTGAGATGCTGGCTTCTAGATCTATAGGTGCATGCAGTTCTAGGGTTAGGGCCTAGGCTAAGTCCATTTACGAAAAAGTCCTAGTTTTGAAGGGGGTAGTTTTAAAAAAAAACTAAGTCGAAAAATTATTTTAAAAAATGCTAAAAATATTTTTCACTAATTAAAAGCTGATTTTGATATCAAGTAAAGTAGTTTTAGAAACTGATTTTCAAATCGAGTAAAGCAGTAAGAAAACGAAAGTAGAGTAAACCTATTCTACCAAGCATAATCCTAACTGCCTTCTTAGTGAGCTGAACTCAGATTTAGGTAGGGGTTTGGTGAATATGTCAGCTAAGTTAGATTTAGAGTCTACATGCTTAAAGACTATTTCACCCCTGGCTACATGATCTCATACAAAGTGGTGTTTAACTTCTATGTGTTTAGTTCTGGAATGTTGGATTGAGTTCTTAGTTAGATTAATTGAGCTTATATTGTCAATGAAGACTTGAGTTTGGGTGTAGTTAAGTTGGAAGTCCTTAAGAGTGTGCATCATCCATAGTAGTTGTGCTACACACTCTCCTAAGGCAACATACTCAGCTTCAGTTGTGGATAAAACTACATAGTGTTGTTTTCTGCTGCACCAACTTACTAGACTATTCCTTAATAGTTGGCAGCTTCCACTTGTGCTCTTTCTATCTAATTTACAACCAGCGTAGTCAGAATCCGAGTATCCTGACAAGTCAAAGGTTGAGGTCCTAGGATACTAAATCCCTACATTTAGGGTGCCCTTAACATATCTTAGTATTCTTTTTAGGGCTGCTAAGTGCGTTTCCTTAGCACAGGTTTGGTATCTAGCACACATCCCTACAGCAAAAAGAATGTCAGGTCTGCTGTCTGTAAGGTACAGTAGGCTACCTATCATACTTCTATATAGTTTGAGATCTACTGGCTTACCATCAGGGTCACTATCTATTTTTACATTGGTGGCCATGGGGGTACTTATGCTTTTAGAGTTGTCCATTTTAAATTTCTTTATTAACTCTTTAGCATATTTGGATTGATGGACGTAGTTTCCATCTCTAGTTTGTTTGATTTGTAGACCTAGGAAAAAGGTAAGCTCACCAACTAAGCTCATTTCAAATTCATTTTCCATTATCATGACAAACTCTTTTAGGAAGTTTGTGTTGGTGGATCCAAAGATTATGTCATCTACGTAAATTTGGGCAATAAATATATCTTTTCCTAGGGTTTTAATGAATAAAGTTGAGTCAATTTGTCCTTGTTTAAATTCTTTAGAAGTTAAGTAAGTTGATAAACGTTCATACCAAGCCCTAGGTGCTTGTTTTAACCCATATAGTGCTTTAGTTAATTTGTAAACGTGGTCAGGTTTGTCTAAATCCTCAAACCCAGGGGGTTGTCCTACATAAACTTCTTCTTTAATGAATCCATTTAGGAAGGCTGACTCTACATCAATTTGGTATAGCTTAAATCCTTTATGGGATGCAAAGGCTAACAACATTCTAATGGATTCAAGTCTAGCTACTGGGGCATATGTTTCATCGTAATCTAACCCCTCTACTTGGCTGAATCCCTTAGCTACTAAGCGGGCTTTATTTCTAACTATTTCTCCTTGATCATTTAGCTTATTCCTAAAGACCCAGTTAGTGTCAATGATGGATTTGCCTTCAGGTTTAGGCACTAGTTCCCAGACTTGGTTCCTCTCAAATTGGGCTAATTCTTCTTGCATAGCTATGATCCAATTAGGGTCAGGTAGGGCTTTATCTATAGTTTTGGTTTCTATTTTTGATATCATAGCTATTTGACTAAGGTTTCTATAGGAGGATCTAGTCCTGACTCCTAGAGTTGGATCACCCATAATTTGATCGGTTGGGTGACTAAGTCTGGGTTTCTTGGTTCTTCTTGGTTCAGCCTCAGGTCCGGCTGGTCGGTTTGGTTCACTATTTGATTCGACTCTTTGAGCTGGTTCATTTGTTGGTTCGATAATTGGTTCAGTTGACTCATTAATTGGTTCAATAGTTAGTTCGTTTAAGGGTTCAATTAAAGGTTCACTAGTTTGTTCATTATTTTCTTGTTCAGAATTTGATGAAGTTAGGTCTGGATTATCAGATGTTGAGTTGACTTCTTCATCAAATATTAAATTTGTTGTTTCTTCAATTTTCTTAGTTTGTTTGTTGTAAACTCTATAGGCTCTACTTGTGGTTGAGTATCCTAGGAAGATATCTGGGGTTAATTTGGAGTGAAATTTCCCTAAGTAGTCTTTGGTGTTTAGGATATGGACATTGCATCCAAAGACCCTTAGGTAGTGTAGATTTGGGAGTCTATGGTAGTACAGTTCATAGGGTGTTTTGTTGTGTCGCTTGTTAATCAGAACCCTATTTTGGATGTAACAAGCCGTACTAATTGCTTCTGCCCAATATTGGTTTGCTAAATTAAATTCGTTGAGTATAGCCCTAGCGGCTTCCTGTAATGTTCTATTTCTTCTTTCGACTATCCCATTTTGTTGGGGGGTTCTAGGACATGAAAATTCATGTAAATACCCATTGACCTTACAAAATTCCTCGAACCGTTGATTTCAAATTCTCCCTCGTGGTCACTCCTAAGTCTTTTAATTTTAGTATCGTTTTGATTTTCAATTAATTTACATAAATCATTAAATAGGTTTAGGGTTTCATCTTTGGTTTTTAGAAACCTAACCCAGGTGAACCTAGAATAATCATCAACTATTACTAAGCAGTATCGGTTCCCGCTTAGTGACTTGGCTCCATGTGAATCAAATAGGTCAAGGTGCAGGAGCTCAAGTGTGGTTTGAGTTTGGTCAGATTGGATTAGTTTGTGATTAGATTTGGTTTGTTTACCTTGATTTCATGATTTACATATTTGGTTTTCATTTTTAATTTTGGGGATTCCTTTGATTAGGCCAAGTTGGGTGACTTTTGAGATAGTCCTCAGATTAGTGTGACCTAGTCTCCTATGCCAGAGGTTCAATTGTTCTAACTGAGTTAACATACATTTGGGTACTGAGGGAAGGTTTATAGTGTATACATTATTTTTCCTAGTGCCCTTAAGTATGATTTCTGAGTCTTGTACATTTCTAATCAGGCAGTTAGAATTGTTGAAGGTGACTATATAACCAGAATCACATAACTGACTTATGCTAAGCAAGTTAAATTTGAAGTTTTCAACCAAAAGATCTTTCTTAATAATAAAGTCAGATTTAAGCTCAATATTACCTGACCCAATTACCTTGAGTGTAGCATTGTTGCCAAATGCCACTGAGCCTAAGTTCTTGAACTTGAGTTTGGTGAATTTCAATTTATCTCCAGTCATGTGTCTGGAGCAATCGCTATCCAACATCCATTGGTCCAAATCTTTATGTTTCTACACATAAAGAGTTTTATTGATTTGGATCCAATTAGAGTCAGGAGTAGCTTAAATTGAGTTTCACTGCTTAGTCTGTCTCACCCAAATCTAGGGTTTTCAATCACGTTAGCCTTATAGGTTTTGTGAGACAGGTTTTGATAAGTAAAATTATTTTGAAAAATTATTATTTATTTTGATAACCTTAAATTAATTTTTGAAAACATTCCAATTTATTTTGAAAGAAAATGTTTGAATCTATACTTAACTGAAAATTGTGTTAGATTTGAATTTAACAAAAAGTAATTTGAATTTGAAATTCAAAAATTGGCTTCCAGGTCTTGGCGAGGCACTAGGCCTTCTTTGGCCGTAGCCTTATTGGATCATCAACCCTTTCCTTAACAAAGCCATTTAATGAAATTTCATTTTCAAAATTAATCTTTAAAAAAGTTCTGGTCTAACTAGTTTGGATTTTGGATCGGTAGCTTCGACTAGTTTCACCAGTCTAAAGAGACCAAGTAAACTTGATCTTATTAGAGTTGGTTTCCCTAACGTACTATCATCTCACCTCCACCCAATACTATGTTTTCAAGTTTCAGTTAAGTTTGTTCAGTCCTTATACTAACCTAAGTCTAAGCATGGTAAATTGCAGAAATTTAAATAAACACTTAATCAGGCAAATTACAAGAATTAAATTTTATTTAACAATAAATATAGTTTTCAATTTGGCTTCCCCTGGACTATAGCCACGATAATGATTAGGCGAGATGTGAATCTTGTCCTTGGGGATCCAATACTGATTTGATCCAGTTGGTTGGTTCAGGCATAGTTTTGGTACCCATGCCTGAACTTTACTTCTGGACTGATTCAGTACAGCAAAATAAGATCTTTGTCGGGATTTGGTTCTATAGCCAAGTCCGGATCAATTTAGAACGGACTTCTGTTTTCCAAGAATCATGTCAAGATTCTTGGACCCAGATGTAAATCGTTCTAAGGCAGCTCTAAGATCCTTAACCTGAGTTTTCAGGGAGGAGTTCTCTTTTTCAAGTTTTTCAACTTGAGTAGGAGTTCCTTCTTGAACTTTCTCGGTTAAGGATTTACAGTCGGCTCCCTCTTTCAGGAGTTTTACTTCCTGTCGGAGGGATTCGACTCGGAGTTTGGCTTTCACCAAATCTCGGAAAAGATAAGAAATAAGATCATTTAATTGACTTTTATTGAAACCACTTACCTTGATTTCGCCGTCTTCTGAAAAGGTTAGTCTGCCGTCGTCCTCTTCTGATTCTGACTCGGTCTCGACTTCTTCTGAGGCGGTCAGGGCTAGTAGGTTTGATTGGGGTGCTTCTTCTTCTTCTTCTGATGAAGATTCGTCTTAGGTTGCTTAGAGTGCTTTCTTTTTTCTTGTCTTTTTGGTCTCCTTTAGATTTGGACACTCCGACTTGTAGTGACTCTTCTTCTTGCACTCGTAGCAAGTCACGTTGGGCTTGTTTCTGTCATTTGTGGGTTCAGCTGGTTCGTCCTTTCTTCGGTTAGCCTTCCTTCTGTTGGTTTGGTTCTTCAATTCTCTATAGTAACATCGGGCCAGTCGGACCAGCTTAGGTCGATCTCCTTCTTCGTCTTCTGAGTCTGAGTCTGAGTTAGACTCGGGTTCAGGTTGAGGCTTCTTCTTTGTTGACCTTCCAGTTTTTCCTGCAACAAAAGCAATACCTTTCTCGGCTAAATTGCAGTTAGTCTGTTCATGAAGTTCTAATTCAGAAAATAATTCATCTAGTTTAATTTTTGAGAGATCCCTTGAAACCTTGTATGCATCTACCATAGATGCCCACAAGGTGTTTCTCGGGAAAGCATTTAGAGCATACCTTATTAGGTCACGGTTTTCGACCTTGTGACCTATAGTGTGAAGATCGTTCATCAATTCTTGGATTCGTGCGTGAAGCTGGGCTGCTGTTTCGTTGTCGGCTATCTTGATGGTATACAATTTGTTCAGGAGCAGATCTCTCTTACTGATCCGAGTGTCTGATGTTCCTTCGTGCAGCTCGATCAATTTTGCCCACAGCTCCTTAGCACTGTTGAAGGGGCCCACCCAGTTCAGCTCCTCTTTTGTTAAACCGCATTGTAGGGTCTGTGTTGCCTTTGCATCGGCTACTATTTTGCGCTTCAGAGCGGTGTCCCATTCTGAGTAGCTTTGAGGAACTCCTTCAGCATTTTTGGGTATCTCTAGTCCGGACTGGATGATAATCCACATGTCCACCTGAGTTTTCAGGTGGACCTCCATTCGACTTTTCCAGTAGGAAAAGTCTTCTCCACTGAAAAGTGGAGGTCTGGCGGTGCTGAATCCTTCTTGCATGGCCATTTAATCTGAAAAAGAAATAACTAAAAAAAGTTCCCAAGACTTGGTCTTGGATTAGTAGTGCGGGATAAGAGAAATAAAATAACGAGGGGTGTTGCACCAACCTCGATTAACAAAAAAAAATTCGAACGAAAAATTTAGAAGAAATTCGAACGAGATAAAAAAAAATCCGAAAAATATTCAAACTGGTGGTTGCACCAAATTTGAACTTCCCCGCTCTGATACCACTTGTTGGATCGAGAGAACCGATAGAGGGGGGTGAATATCGGAAATTGTTCGGATTTAGGGATAGAGAAATTGCACAGCGGAAAATAAAACACAACATACGCAAACACAATTATTTTTACTTGGTTCGGAGCCTAGGTCGACTCCTACTCCAAGGCCCACGGTCGTTGACCGTTTACTTTGGGCAATTCTATATGAGGCGCAAAAACAGTTTACACAAATGGATTACAATAGTAGTGTAATAAGCACAGAATTAAAATATCGCTTTTTGTGGACTTTTCGGAGTGGAGGGACGTCGTAGGCTTGAGTTGGGAAGTTTCCGGAGCAGAGTGCGGGAGCAGAAGAGCGTCGAAGCGTTGAATGAATTGTTGCTTGAGCCTTGGGGTCGAGGGCCCTTTATATAGGGCCTGGGGGCGCCCGGGACGTCGGGGGCGCCCCCCCCCCACGTGTCACTCGATCCGGAAGTTACTCGGTCAGCTTCTGATCCCTTTACATTCGGGATCAGTTTTGACCGGGGCGCCCGCATTGACCGGGTCAAACTTTCATCTGTTGGCTACGAGGGGAGCTGCTTCGGTAGTTGGCGCAAGGGGCGCCCGGGACGCTGGGGGCGCCCGGGAGCAGCGGGGGCGCCCCGGATATGAGCTGTCAAAGCTTGCTCTTGTTTTATGTGTTTTGTGTTCACCTTGGGGGCGCCCGGGACACTCCGGGCGCCCTGGTCAGCTGGTGCCTCATTCCTTTGAGGCTGTCTGAGCTGCAGACACTCGTTCCTGCATCCAGGGTTAGTCCAAAACACCATAAAACAATAAAATATTAGTTTATACAGCCTTAGCTGTCTTGGTTCTGACTTCCAAAATGGAACCCTAGGTCGAACCGACGCCTACTGTTCCCTCGACGGGGAACGCATCCTCACCTACTCCTCTCGGGAGAATGTACCTGATGACAACCACTCCTCTGGTTGGACTTTTGCCTGACAGTCCTTTGCCAGGTCTTGAATACCGAGCTGTCCTTCGCCCGGTGCCTAGCATTCCTTCGCTAGGGCTTCAGTCCCAAGCTGTCCTTCGCCTGGTGCCTAGCAGTCCTTCGCTAGGGCTTTGTACCCTGGCATTCCTTAGCCAGTGCCTAGCAGTCCTTCACTAGTGCCTAGCAGTCCTTCGCTAGGGCTTTGTACCCTAGCATTCCTTTGCCAGTGTCTAGCAGTCCTTCGCTAGGACTTTTTAACCTGCACACTAGAGTAACTTGTTAGATAACAAGTAAGACTTAACTTTTGAACCCTGTTACCATTATCAAAACACAGGTTTGACTTTGGTGCTTTCTGCACCAACATAGCATTGTTACCAAATGCCACTGAGCCTAGGCTTTTGAACTTGAGTTTGGTGAATCTCAATTTATCCCCAGTCATGTGTCTGGAGCACCCGCTATCCAACATCCATTGGTCCAAATCATTATGTTCCTACACATAAAGAGTTTTGTTGATTTGGATCCAATCTGAATCAGGAATAGCCTAAATTGATTTTCTCAACCTAGTCTGTCTCACCCAATCTAGAGTTATCAATCACGTTTGCCTTATGGGTTTTTGTGAGGCAGGTTTTAATAGATAGAATTATTTTTTAAAAAAATTGATTTATTTTGAAAAACTTAAATTTATTTTGAAAATAGTTGATTCTGAGTTTATTTTTAAAAAAATGTTTGAATCTACAATTAACTAAAAATTTGTGTTAGATTCGAATTTAACAAAGAATAATTTGAATTTGAATTTCAAAAATTGGCTTCCAGGTCTTGGCGAGGCACTAGGCCTTCTTTGGCCGTAGCCTTATTGGATCGTCAACTCTTTCCTTGACAAAGCCTTTTAATGAAATTTTATTTTTAAAATTATTGTTTGAAATAAAATTCTGGTCTAACTAGTTTGGGTCTTGGATCGGTAGCTTCGGCTAGTTTCACCAATCTAAAGAGACCAAATAGAGTATACTTGACCTTATTAGAATAGGCTTCCCTAACGTACTATCATCTCACCGTCACCCAATACTATATTGTTCAAATTTCAGTTAAGTTGGTTCAGTCCTTAAACTAATTAGCCCTAAGTCTAAGCATGGTAAATTGCAGAAATTAAATAGACAAGCAATCAAGCAATTTAAAGACAAGAATAGAAGTTTATCTAACTATGAATATTGTTTTTAATTTGGCTCCCCCTGGACTAAAGCCGCGATAATGGTTTGGCAAGATGTGAATCTTGTCCTTGGGGATCCAATACTGATTTGATCCAGTTTGTTTGTTCAGGCACAGTTTGGGTACACATGCCTAAGCTTTAGGTTTGGACTGGTTCAGTACAGCATAGTATGTTCTTTGTCTAGACTTGGTTCTATAGCCTAATCCGGATCGATTTAGAACCGACTTCTATTTTCTAAGAATCATGTCAAGACCCTTGGAACCAGAAGTGAACCGTTCTAAGGCTGCTCTTAGGTCCTTGACTTGAGTTTTCAAGAAGGAGTTCTCTTTCTCAAGTTTTTCAATTTGAGTAGAGGTTCCTTCTTGAACCTTCTCAGTTAAGGATCTAAAGTCAGCTCCCTCTTTCAGGAGTTTTAATTCCTGTCGGAGAGATTCGACTCGGAGTTTAGTTTTCGCCAAGTCTCGAAAAAGATACGCAATTAATTCATTTAACTGATTTCTAGAAAAACCACTTACAGTTATTTCTCCATCCTCTGAAAATGTAAGTTTGCCGTCGTCCGTCTCCGATTCTGGCTCGGTCTCGATTTCTTTTGAGGCAGTTAGTGCGAGCAAGTTCGACTGTGGGACCTATTCTTCTTCTTCGGAGGAGGACTCGTCCCACGTTGCCTAAAATGCCTTCTTCTTTCTCGTCTTCTTTGTTTCCTTCAGATTGGGGCATTCAGTCTTGTAGTGACCCTTCTTCTTGCACTCGTAACAGGTCACGTTTGGTTTGTTCTTTTCATTTGAGGGTTCAGCTGGTTCTTCCTTTCTTCGACTGGCTTTCCTTCTGTTGGTCTGGTTCTTTAGTTCTTTGTAGTAGTCCCAGGCTAGCCGAACCAGCTTCGGTCGATTTCCCTCGTTGTCTTCTGAGTCTGAGTCTGAATTAGACTCGGGTGCAGGTTGAGGATGTTGGTGCAGAAAGCACCCAAGTCGAACCTGAGTTTTGATAATGGCAAAAGGGTTCAAAAGATAAGTCTTATGTGTTATCTAACATGCTACTCAAGTGTGCAGGAAAAGTCCTAGCGAAGGACTGCTAGGCACTGGCGAAGGAATGTCAGGATAAAAAGTCCTAGCGAAGGACTGCTAGGCACTGGCGAAGGAACGCCAGGGTAAAAAGTCCTAGCGAAGGACTGCTAGGCACTGGCGAAGGAACGCCAGGGTAAAAAGTCCTAGCGAAGGACTGCTAGGTACTGGCGAAGGACTACCAGGGTACTGAAGCCCTAGCAAAGGACTGCTAGGCACCAGGCGAAGGACAGCTTGGGACTGAAGACCTGGCGAAGGAATGCTAGGCACCGGACGAAGGACAGCTTGGTATCCAAGACCTGGCAAAGGACCGCTAGGCAAAAGTCCAACCGGAGGAGCCGGTTGGCATCAGGTACATTCTCCCGAGAGGAGTAGGTGAGGGCGTGTTCCCCATCGAGAGGGAACAATAGGCGTCGGTTCGACCAAGGGCTCCATTTTGGAGACCCAAAGTCAGAACCAAGACAGCTAAGGCTGTATAAACTAACATATTACTGCTTTATGTTGTTTTGGACTAACCCTGGATGCAGGACCGAAGGAACGAGTGTCTGCAGCTCAGAGAGCCTCAAAGGAGTGAGGCAGCAGCTGACCAGGGCGCCCGGAGTGTCCCGGGCGCCCCCAAGGTGAACACAAAACAAAGCAAAGCAAAGTGAGCTTCTGCAGCTTATGGGCGGGGCGCCCCCGTGCTCCCGGGCGCCCCCTATGCTCCCGGGCGCCCCCAGCGTCCCGGGCGCCCCCAGTGCAAGCCTACGAACCAGAAGCCAGCAAAGCCAAGGGATAAGATTTGACCCGGTCAATCCAGGCGCCCCCAGCGTCCCGGGCGCCCCCGTCAAGATCTGATCCCGAGTTTGAAGGGATCAGAAGCTGACCGAGTGAAAGTCGGATCGGCCGACACGTGGGGGGGGGGGGGGGGGGGGGCGCCCCCGACGTTCCGGGTGCCCCTAGGGCCTATAAAAGGGCCCTCGACCCCAAGGCTTCGAACAACACTACTTCCAACGCTGTTACGTTCTTCTGCTCCTGCGCTTTGCTCAAGAAACCTCCCAACTCGACACACAAGCGCCGACGACGTCCCTTTGCTCCGAGAAACATCCCATACCGGACGTCGGTAACGAAGAACTGTCATTTCAATTCTGTTATACTACTACTGTAATCTTTTTGTAAGAATTATTGCGCACATATAGAATTGCCCCCAGTAAACGGTCAACGACCGTGGGCCTTGGAGTAGGAGTCGACCTAGGCTCTGAACCAAGTAAAACTACCTGTGTTTGCGATTGTTTTTATTCCGCTACGTACTTGCACTAGTTTTCATCCGAAAAGCGTTTAACGATATTCACCCCCCCTCTATCGTTTCTCTCGATCCAACAAGTGGTATCAGAGCGGGGAAGTTCAAATTTGGTGCAACCACCAGTTTGAAAATTTTTCGGATTTCTTTTAAAAATTTTCTTTTAATATTTTTTGTTCGAAATTCTTCTAATATTTCTTTTTCGTTCGAATTTCTTCTCGTTGATCGAGGCTAGTGCAACACCCCTCGACAAATATTTTTTTCTTTATCCCGCACTACTAATCCAAGACCAAGTCTTGGGATATTTTTTTTGTGTCTAGTTTTCATTTCAGATAAAATGCCCATGCAAGAAGGATTCAGCACAGCCAGACCCCGACATTCCGGGTGCCCCTAGGGCCTATAAAAGGGCCCTCGACCCCAAGGCTTCGAACAACACTACTTCCAATGCTGTTACGTTCTTCTGCTCCTGCGCTTTGCTCAAGAAACCTCCCAACTCGACACACAAGCGCCGACGACGTCCCTTTGCTCCGAGAAACATCCCATACCGGACGTCGGTAACGAAGAACTGTCATTTCAATTCTGTTATACTACTACTGTAATCTTTTTGTAAGAATTATTGCGCACATATAGAATTGCCCCCAGTAAACGGTCAACGACCGTGGGCCTTGGAGTAGGAGTCGACCTAGGCTCTGAACCAAGTAAAACTACCTGTGTTTGCGATTGTTTTTATTCCGCTACGTACTTGCACTAGTTTTCATCCGAAAAGCGTTTAACGATATTCACCCCCCCTCTATCGTTTCTCTCGATCCAACAAGTGGTATCAGAGCGGGGAAGTTCAAATTTGGTGCAACCACCAGTTTGAAAATTTTTCGGATTTCTTTTAAAAATTTTCTTTTAATATTTTTTGTTCGAAATTCTTCTAATATTTCTTTTTCGTTCGAATTTCTTCTCATTGATCGAGGCTAGTGCAACACCCCTCGACAAATATTTTTCTTTTTATCCCGCACTACTAATCCAAGACCAAGTCTTGGGATATTTTTTTTGTGTCTAGTTTTCATTTCAGATAAAATGCCCATGCAAGAAGGATTCAGCACAGCCAGACCTCCTCTTTTCAGTGGAGAAGACTTTTCCTACTGGAAAAGTCGAATGGAGGTCCACCTGAAAACTCAGGTGGACATGTGGATAATCATCCAATCCGGACTGGAGATTCCGAGAAATGCTGAAGGAGTACCTCAAAGCTACACAGAGTGGGACACAGCTCTGAAACGGAAAATTGAAGCGGATGCAAAGGCGACCCAAACCCTTCAATGCGGCTTAACAAAAGAGGAGCTAAACCGGGTGGGCCCTTTCAACAGTGCCAAGGAGCTGTGGGGAAAACTGATCGAGCTGCATGAAGGAACATCAGACACTCGGATCAGCAAGAGAGATCTGCTCCTGAACAAGCTGTATACAATCAAAATGGCCGACAACGAAACAGCAGCTCAGCTTCACGCCCGAATTCATGAACTAATGAACGGTCTACACACCATTGGTCACAAGGTAGAAAACCGTGACCTAATAAGGTATGCTTTAAATGCTTTCCCGAGAAACACCTTGTGGGCATCTATGGTAGATGCATACAAGGTTTCAAGGGATCTTTCAAAAATTAAATTAGATGAATTGTTCTCTGAATTAGAGTTACATGAACAGACTAACTGCAATCTGGCCGAGAAAGGTATTGCCTTTATTGCAGGTAAAACTGGAAGGACAACTAAGAAGAAGCCTCAACCTGAACCCGAGTCTAACTCAGACTCAGACTCAGAAGATGAAGAAGGAGATCGACCTAAGCTGGTCCGACTGGCCCGAAACTACTACAAAGAATTGAAGAACCAAACCAACAAGCGGAAAGTCAGCCGAAGAAGGGATGAACCAGCTGAACCCGCAAACAAAAAGAACAAGCCCAACGTGACCTGCTACGAGTGCAAGAAGAAGGGTCACTACAAGACGGAGTGTCCGAACCTAAAGGAAACCAAGAAGGATAGAAGGAAGAAGGCACTTCAAGCAACGTGGGACGAGTCCTCCTCCGAAGAAGAAGATGAGGTCCCACAGTCGAACCTACTAGCACTAACAGCCTCAGAAGAAGTCGAGACCGAGTCAGAATCAGAACAGGACGACGGCAGACTGACCTTTTCAGAAGATGGCGAAATCAAGGTAAGTGGATTTACTAGAAGTCAATTAAATGAGTTAATATCTTATCTTTCTCGAGATTTGGTGAAAGCTAAACTCCGAGTCGAATCCCTCCGATAGGAAGTAAAACTCCTGAATGAGGGAGCTGACTCGAGACCCTTAACCGAGAAGGTTCAAGAAGGAACCTCTACTCAAGTTGAAAAACTTGAGAAAGAGAACTCCTCCCTGAAAACTCAAGTTAAGGATCTTAGATCAGCTTTAGAACGATTCACTTCTGGTTCCAAGGGTCTTGCCATGATTCTTAGAAAACAGAAATCGGTTCTAAATCGATCCGGACTTGGCTATAGAACCAAATCTAGACAAAGATTCTATTTTGCTGTACTGAATCAGTCCAGAAATAAAGTTCAGGCATGGGTACCTAAACTGTACCTGAACAAACCAACTGAATCAAATCAGTATTGGATCCCCAAGGACAAGATTCACATCTTGCCTAACTATTACCGTGGCTTTAGTCCAGGGGGAGTCAAATTAAAAACTATATTTATTGTTAGATAGAACTTAATTCTTGATTGTAATTTGCTTGACTGATTGTTTATTTAATTTTTGTAATTTACCATGCTTAGACTTAGGAATGGTTAGTTTAAGGACTGAACAAACTTAACTGAAACTTGACAACATAGTATTGGGTGGAGGTGAGATGATAGTACGTTAGGGAAACCAATTCTAATAAGGTCAACTATACTTGGTCTCTTTAGACTGGTGAAACTAGCCGAAGCTACCGATCCAAGACCCAAACTAGTTAGACCAAAACTTTTCAAAGATTAATTTTGAAAATGAAATTTCATTAAAAGGCTTTGTCAAGGAAAGGGTTGATGATCCAATAAGGCTACGGCTAAAGAAGGCCTAGTGCCTCGCCAAGACCTGGAAGCCAATTTTTGAAATTCAAATTCAAATTATTCTTTGTCAAATTCAAATCTAACACAAATTTTCAGTTACTTGTAGATTTAAACATTCTTTTCAAAATAAATTCAATTGTTTTCAAAATTAATTCAAGTTTTTCAAAATAAATCATAATTTTTCAAAATAATTTTACCTACCAAAACCTGTCTCACAAAACCTATAAGGCTAACATGATTGCTAACCCTAGATTGGGTGAGACAGACTAGGTTGTGAAAATCAATTTAAGCTATTCCTATTGGATCCAAATCGACAAAACCCTTTATGTGTAGGAACATAAAGATTTGGACCAATGGATGCTGGACAGCGGTTGCTCCAGACATATGACTGGAGATAAATTGAAATTCACCAAACTCAAGTTCAAGAACCTAGGCTCAGTGGCATTTGGCAATAATGCTACACTAAAGGTAATTGGGTCAAGTAATATTGAACTTAAGTCTGACTTTATTATTAAGAAAGTCCTTTTGGTTGAAAATTTCAATTTTAACTTGCTTAGCATAAGTCAGTTGTGTGATTCTGGTTATATAGTTACCTTTAACAATTCTAACTGCCTGATTAGAAACCTACAAGACTCTGAAATCATGCTTAAAGGCACTAGGAAAAATAATGTTTACACTATAAACCTACCCCTAGTACCCAAATGTATGTTAACTCAGTTAGAACAATCAAACCTCTGGCATAGGAGATTAGGTCATACTAATCTGAGAACTATCTCAAAAATCACCTAACTTGGCTTAATCAAAGGAATCCCCAAAATTAAAAATAATGAAAACCTAATATGTGAATCATGTAATCAAGGTAAACAAACCAGATCTAATCACAAACTAATTCAATCTGATCTAACTCAAACCACACTTGAGCTCCTGCACCTTGACCTATTTGATTCACATGGAGCCAAGTCACTAAGCGGGAATCAATACTGCTTAGTAATAGTTGATGATTACTCTAGGTTTACCTGGGTTAGGTTTCTAAAAACCAAAGATGAAACCCTAAACCTATTTAATGAATTCTGTAAGTTATTTGAAAATCAAAACAATACTAAAATTAAAAAACTTAGGAGTGACCACGGGGGAGAATTTGAAAATCAACGGTTCGAGGAATTCTGTAAGGTAAATGGGTATCTACATGAATTTTCGTGTCCTAGAACCCCCCAGCAAAATGGGATAGTCGAAAGGAGAAATAGAACACTATAGGAAGCCACTAGGGCTATGCTCAACGAATTCAACTTAGTTAACCAATACTGGGCAGAAGCAGTTAGTACGGCTTGCTACATCCAAAATAGGGTCCTGATTAACAAGCGACACAACAAAACACCCTATGAACTATACTACCATAGACTTCCAAATCTACACTACCTAAGGGTCTTTGGATGCAGAGTCCATATCTTAAATACCAAAGACTATTTAGGAAAATTCCAGTCTAAGTCAACCCCAGGCATCTTCCTAGGATATTTAACCACAAGTAGAGCCTATAGGGTTTACAACAAACAAACAAAGAAAATTGAAGAAACAACAAACTTAATATTTGATGAAGAAATCAACCCAACATCTGATAATCCAGACCTTACGTCATCAAATTCTGATCAAGAAATTAATGAGCAAACTGTTGAACCTTTAATTGAATCCTTAAACGAACTAACTATTGAACCAACTACTGAGTCAAATCAACCAACTGTTGACCCAATAATTGAACCAGCTCAAAGAGTTGAATCAAATAGTGAACCAAACCGACCAGCCGGACCTGAGGCTGAGCCAAGTTCTAGAAAAACCAAAAAACCCAGACTCAATCATCCAACCAATCAAATTGTGGGTGATCCAACTCTAGGAGTCAGAACTAGGTCTTCCTATAGAAACCTTAGTCAGATAGCAATGATCTCAAAAATTGAACCCAAGACTATAGAGGAAGCCCTACCTGATCCTGATTGGATCATAGCTATACAGGAAGAGCTAGCCCAATTCGAAAGAAACCAAGTCTGGGAATTAGTGCCTAAACCTAAGGGCAAATCCGTCATTGACACTAAGTGGGTTTTCAGGAATAAGTTAAATGATCAAGGAGAAATAGTCAGAAATAAAGCCCGCTTAGTAGCAAAAGGATTCAGCCAAGTAGAAGGGTTAGATTATGACGAAACCTATGCCCCAGTAGCTAGACTTGAGTCCATTAGGATGTTATTAGCCTTTGCATCCCATAAAGGATTCAATTATACCAGATGAATGTAAAGTCAGCCTTTCTAAATGGATTCATTAAGGAAGAAGTCTATGTAGGGCAACCCCTGGGTTTGAGGACTTAGAAAGACCTGACCACGTTTACAAACTTACTAAAGCACTATATGGACTAAAACAAGCACCTAAGGCTTGGTATGAACGATTATCAACTTACTTAATTTCTAAAGAATTTAAACAAGGACAAATTGACTCAACCTTATTTATTAAAACCCTAGGAAAAGATATATTCATTGCCCAAATCTACGTAGATGACATAATCTTTGGGTCCACCAACTCAAACTTTCTAAAAGAATTTGTCAAAATAATGGAAAATGAATTTGAAATGAGCTTAGTTGGTGAGCTCAACTTTTTCCTAGGCTTACAAATCAAACAAACTAGAGATGGAAACTATGTCCATCAATCCAAATATGCTAAAGAATTAATAAAGAAATTTAAAATGGATAACTCTAAAAGCATAAGTACCCCCATGGCCACTAATACAAAAATAGATAGTGACCCTAATGGTAAACTAATAGACCTTAAACTCTATAGAAGTATGATTGGAAGTCTACTGTACCTTACAGCAAGCAGACCTAACATCCTTTTTGTAGTAAGAATGTGTGCTAGATACCAAACCTGTGCTAAGGAAACGCACTTAGCAGCCCTAAAAAGAATACTAAGATATGTTAAGGGCACCCAAAATGTATGGATTTGGTATCCTAGGACTTCAACTTTTGATTTGTCAGGATATTCGGATTCTGACTACGGTGGTTGTAAATTAGATAGAAAGAGCACAAGTGGAAGCTGCCAACTATTAGGACATAGTCTAGTAAGTTGGTGCAGCAGAAAACAACACTGTGTAGCTCTATCCACAACTGAAGCTGAATATGTTGCCTTAGGAGAATGTGTAGCACAACTTCTATGGATGATACACACTCTTAAGGACTTCCAGCTTAGCTACACCAAAACTCCAAGTATTCATTGACAATATAAGCTCAATTAATCTAACTAAGAACTCAATCCAACATTCAAGAACTAAACACATAGAAGTTAAACATCACTTAGTAAGAGACCATGTAGCCAGGGGTGAAATAGTACTTAAGCATATAGACTCTAAATCCAACCTAGCTGATATATTTACTAAACCGCTACCTGAGTCTGAGTTTAGCTCACTAAGAGACAGTTAGGACTATGCTTGGTAGAATAGGTTAAGTCTACTTTTTACTACTTTACTCATTTCAAAATCAGTTTTAACATAGTTTTTAAATGCTTTCAAAATCAGCTTTTATTCAGTTTTGAAAAGTTTTAAAATAAAATTTTCGACTTAGTTTTCAAAACTATCCCCTTTAAAACTAGGGCTTTTTCACAAATGGACTTAGCCTAGGCCCTAATCCTAGAACTGCATGTACCTATAGATTTAGAAGCTAGCATCTCACAAGCACCTTAGGGTACTTTTGATTGATAATTTAGAAAGGGTTGAGATGCTTAGGTCTTTGCCTTAATTCAAGATGCTTTAAGTCAGTGCATCTGCAGTAATTGGGGCACTAAATACAACTTACACAGTAATCAAGTTAAGTGTCAAGTTTAGAAAATCTAACTTGAACAGAACACTTAACTTGACTAACCCTAGCGAAAACTACTGTTTATAACAGTTACTAAGTAGCCAATTGGGTTAGACAGGTCCCTAAAAGAGGAAAATGAAACTGATTTGGTTTAATTCTCATCATGAATTGGTTCAGTACAGCAAAAATCATGCAAGTTATTTTCCTTCATGCAATTTAATTATTCTGTTTCTGCTATATTTATTTGTGTTTGATATATGGCAAAGGGGGAGAGATAGTAAAGGAGAAAGTTTGAAAAAAAATTTCTAAGTTTAAAATTTTTTTCTAAATTTTTTTTTTCAAAATTTCAAACTATATCCTTTATTCAAAAAGTACTTATACTATGTTTTTCAAAATACTAAATTTTTCCTAAGTACTTAAAACTTAATTTTTCAAATTTTCCTAAAAGTACTTTGAACTGAGATTTTCAAATTTTTCTAAGTACTTCGAACTGAAACTTTCAAAAAATTTTCAAAGTACTTTGAACTGAAGTTTTCACTCAAAAATTTTCCTAAGTACTTTGAACAGATTTTTCTAAGTACATAAAACTTAATTTTTCAAATTTTCCTAAAAGTACTTTGAACTGAGATTTTCGAATTTTTCTAAGTACTTCGAACTGAAACTTTCAAAAAACTTTCTAAGTACTTAAGTTTTTTTAAAACTTTTCTAAGTACTTAAGTTTTTCAAAACTTTTCTAAGTACTTATGTTTTTCAAAACTTCCCTAAAGTACTCCTAAGTACTTAAGTTTTTTTTAAATCTCACTAAGTACTTTAAAACTTAAAGTTTTCAAAACTTCTGTGAGTACCTTAAACTTAAGGCGTCAAAATTTTCCTTAGTACTCAAAACTTAAGTTTTTCAGAATCCATCTTAAGTTTTCTAAGTATTTAAACTTAAAATATTCTACAAGGTCTCCAAAATACACAACCAAAATTATTTTTGAAAATATAAAGTTTCTGTTGAAAATTATTCTAAGTAAATCCATCCTTAAACTTAGAATTTATTTTCAAAAACCCCACGAAGTTATGAAAAATCTAGGGGGAGATTCCTTCCAGGGGGAAGGAACAAAATTTAATTTTTACTTGCTCTGATTAACTTAACTTTTTGAACCAGGGTTGCCATAAATCAAAAAGGGGGAGATTATTGGTGCAGAAAGCACCCAAGTCGAACCTGAGTTTTGATAATGGCAAAAGGGTTCAAAAGTTAAGTCTTATGTGTTATCTAACATGCTACTCAAGTGTGCAGGAAAAGTCCTGCGAAGGACTGCTAGGCACTGGCGAAGGAATGCCAGGGTAAAAAGTCCTAGCGAAGGACTGCTAGGCACTAGCGAAGGAATGCCAGGGTAAAAAGTCCTAGCGAAGGACTGCTAGGCACTGGCGAAGGAATGTCAGGGTAAAAAGTCCTAGCGAAGGACTGCTAGGCACTGGCGAAGGAATGCCAGGGTACTGAAGCCCTAGCAAAGGACTGCTAGGCACCAGGCGAAGGACAGCTTGGGACTGAAGACCTGGCGAAGGAATGCTAGGCACCGGGCGAAGGACAGCTTGGTATCCAAGACCTGGCAAAGGACCGCTAGGCAAAAGTCCAACCGGAGGAGCCGGTTGGCATCAGGTACATTCTCCCGAGAGGAGTAGGTGAGGACGCGTTCCCCGTCGAGAGGGAACAGTAGGCGTCGGTTCGACCAAGGGCTCCATTTTGGAGACCCAAAGTCAGAACCAAGACAGCTAAGGCTGTATAAACTAACATATTACTGCTTTATGTTGTTTTGGACTAACCCTGGATGCAGGACCGAAGGAACGAGTGTCTGCAGCTCAGAGTGTGACGACCCACCTTCTGGTACTAAGCTTTAAGGCGGATCGCTACTAACTAACTAACTAATTAATTAGTGATTTCTTATAATGCTAAACCAACTGGGAGAATTTAAAATTTCTTATTTCTCTATTTGCTGAACTAACAATTCATAATCATGTTTAAAGTACTAATCATCCAAAATAAAGCAAAAACTTTAATTTTATTAGCTTGGCCAGGATTTGACCCCTAGACCTCTTAGTTGTAAAACTGAAGCACTAACCATCTGCCCTACAACACTTTCTTTTCAATGGTACCAGTCGACTGCTATATAGCCAGTCGACTGGTGTCAGCCACAGAAACTTTCTGTGCCCGGCACCAGTCGACTGGCCTCTTGGCAGTCAACTGGTGCATCGAACAGAAACTTTCTGTTCGATAGGGCAGTCGACTGGTTCTGAACCAGTCGACTGGCACGCCTGATACCTGCATTTACAAACCTGAAAACCATTTCCAAAGCTCCACAATTCATATACTTTCAAGTATATAGATAAATAACTCCAAATCTATACTCTACACTAGTTTTATAAATATTTTAGCAACCCAAAACAACCTCATAAACTTGCAATTAGGATCTTTGCGGAAGTAAATAAGCTATCAAAATATATGAACTCTAGACTAGAGTTTGTACCCAACTTTGTCTCTATGCAAGGTTTAAACAAAGTCATTCATTCTACCAATTCAAAACACCAAAACACATGTTCTACAAGACTTAACCCGACGATCTCTTCCACGGTTCCGCCGCCACTGAACATCAATGCAAGTCCCGCTCGCCTCCCTAGTTTATGCTTTTTCTTTACCTTTGTCTGCAATAGAAGGAAATGCAACTAATAAGCGATTTGCTTAGTAAGTAAATCCTAACTCACAAATCCATGCGATCAACGATAAACATGCTCTTTTCAAATAATGCTTGCTTCAAAACACATGCCCTTTGAAATACTTGCATATGGAAACTTTCATATACTTATCATGCTCAATCATGCTTGAAAACATTTACTAGCACTAAAACATTGGCAAATTTAACATGCTCATAATTTCTTTTACGACTTGCTACTTATGCATTTCCATACTTTAAACCACTAACTTCCTTGCTCTTGCTCTTTAACATGCTTGTAACATAACAATGTTAACATACTTAGCAAAACATATGCTTAAACTCAAAACACATACATATACTCATATACTTCAAAATAATAATCAACTTTCTCAGGCCTTGACAATGTACCTGGTATCAGTGTACCAATGCGCGCATCCCTAATAGGTTTCGGGGTAGCTAGCCACCGCACCCTATTAGAGCTTCTTTCTTACTTTCTGTGGGCCTCTCATTTGCCCGGTACATGTCACTTTACAAAAGTAAAATACTTTCTTACTCATAATGCTTGTATTTATCAAGCTAACTTTCTTTTTCATAAATCTTGCACTATAAACCTTTACCTTTTCTTACTTGGAACTTTCATCGAGCACCTTGCGTGCCCTTAACCCCAAAACTCCCTTTTGGGACTTTTCAAGAACTTACTCTTGTCATACTTAGGTCACATACACAAAAACTTACTTCAATTCATATTCTATGATAAAACATGTATTCTTTAGGAACTTAAAATACACAAATAAGAAAACCATAATCTTAAAGCATGCATTTAGATCATAAACATGGTTCTATAACGAGAAATACATGGCGAAACTACTTCTATTGCAGGTGAGTGATTTACTTACCCTTTTCTTGAAGAAAACTCACTAAGTATCTCGAAATTCCTAGTGTAGGATTCTTTTCCTCTTCCTTTGCAAGAAAACTCCACTTCTTGGCCCTAGGGAAGAAGCCCTAGGCTCTCCACTCAAGAGGAGGAAGAGGAAGTAAGGAAACTCCCCTCTTTTCTCCCTGTTTTCGCAGCCTCCCCCCTGATCGCGCAGCCTCCTCCAAGCCCTAATGGGGTCTTAACTCAACATAAGTGGATGTTGAAACACCTCTTCATGAAAAGGCCTTACTTAACTATAATATTAATTCACTTCATATTTTTTTGTGCTTGATACCCTTGCCCAGCTGGTTAGCAAATCTTGCTTAAGGATTTGCTTCTCGCGTGGTCGCGAGATCAATCCCCACCCGACCCTTTAATTTTTTTTTCTTTTTATTTTAAATTCCGAAAAAAGGTAGAAAAATTCCGAATAATACCAGAAAATTATTGGGTGTTACAATCCTCCCTACCTTATAAAAAGTTCGTCCTCGAACTTAGAACAGCTCTGGATACCTTTGCCTCATGCTATCTTCTGATTCCCAAGTTGCCTCTTCATGCTTCTGATTCATCCATAAGACTTTCACTAGTGGTACCTCCTTGTTCCTCAGCTTCTTAACTGCTCGATCTATTATCTGAATAGATCGACTTTCATAACTGAGATCCTCCTGAACTTGTACCATCTGTGGCTCAATCACTTGGTTGGCATCTGGGATGTGCTTCTTCAACATTGAGACATGGAACACATTGTGTATTGCTGACATCTCTGAAGGTAGCTCCAACTCATAAGCTACCTTGCCAACTCTTTTCATCACTGGGTAGGGTCCTACATATCGAGGACTTTGCTTGCCTTTCTTGCCAAATCTCATCACACCCTTCATAGGAGCTACTTTGAGGAAAACTGTATCCCCAACTTCAAACTCTAACGGCCTACGACGTACATCAGCGTAACTCTTCTGCCTACTCTGAGCAGTCTCTATCCTCTGGCGGATGCTCTTTATAGCTTCTGTGGTATCATCTATAAGATCAGTCTGTGACCCCATTTCCTTCTTCTCACTACCTTCATACCAACAGAGGAGAGATCTACACTTCCTACCATAAAGAGCTTCATAGGGTGCCATACCAATAGTGGCTTGGTAACTGTTGTTGTAGGCAAACTCAGCTAAACATAAATACTTGCACCAACTGCCCTTGAAGTCCAATGCACAAGCTCTGACCATATCTTCTAGAACCTGATTCACTCTCTCTGTCTGTCCATCAGTCTGGGGATGGAAAGCTGTGCTGAATTTCAGTTTGGTGACTAATACTGTCTGTACGCACTCCCAAAAGTGTGAAGTGAAACGACCATCCCTATCAGAGATAATGGTCTTCGGGACTCCGTGTAGTCGGATCACTTCTTGCATATATAATTGGGCTAACTTTTCAATTGAGTAAGACACTCTGATTGCCAAAAAGTGGGCAGACTTGGTCAATCTGTCTACTATCACCCAAATAGCATCATAGCCATTAGTTGTCTTTGGTAAACCAACTATGAAATCCATGGCTATGTCTTCCCATTTCCACTCTGGAATCTGAATGGGCTGTAGGACACCTCCTGGTCTCTGGTGTTCTGCTTTAACTCTTTGACATGTCAGGCAGGTGCTGACATACTTAGCTATGCCTCTCTTCATCCCTGACCACCAAAATCTTCATTTCAAATCCTGGTACATCTTAGTGGAACCAGGATGCATTGAGTAGGGAGCTCCATGGGCTTCTTCAAGAATCTTCTTTCTCAGCTCTTCATGATTGGGGACACATAAACGGTAACCATAGTAGAGTATCCCACTGTCAGATACTCTAAACTCTTTACTCTCTCCTTCTTGCATCTCCTGCTTGATCCTTTGGATATCAGAATCCTCAGCTTGCTCTTTCTGTATCTCTTCAAGCAAAGTTGACTCTAGTGTCAATAGAGCTAGCTGCCCATCAATAATCTCCACTCCATAATCTATTATCTCCTTCTGTAATGGTGGTGCCAATGATGATAAGGACATCAAAGTGGCACAAGTCTTTCTACTCAGTGCATCTGCTACTCTATTTGCCTTACCAGGGTGGTAAAGAATCTCACAGTCATAGTCCTTCACTAACTCAAGCCACCTTCGCTGTCTCATATTGAGGTCTTTCTGAGTGAAGAAATATTTCAGACTCTGGTGATCTGTATAAATCTTACACTGCACTCCATACAAGTAATGTCTCCATATCTTTAGAGCAAAGACTACAGCTGCCAACTCCAGATCATGAGTGGGGTAATTCTTTTCATAGTCCTTGAGTTGCCTGGAAGCATAAGCTATGACCTTGCCTTCTTGCATAAGGACTGCTCCAAGTCCTAGCTTTGATGCATCACTGTATATATCAAAGCTCTTATCACCTTCGGGTACTGTAAGGATAGGAGCGCTAGTCAGTCTCTTCTTCAACTCAAGGAAACTCTGCTCACAGTCCTCAATCCACTCATACTTCTTATTCTTTCTGGTAAGGGTTGTAAGTGGTGAAGCTATCTTTGAAAAGTCCTCCACAAACCTTCTGTAGTACCCTGCCAAACCCAAAAAACTTCTGATCTCACTAGCATTCTTTGGTTGACTCCAGTTACTAACTGCTTCAATCTTGGCTGGGTCTACCATAATACCTTCCTTGGAAATGATGTGGCCTAGGAAGGCCACCTGGTCCAGCCAAAACTCACACTTTGAGAATTTGGCGTACAACTCCCTCTGGTGTAAGGTCTGCAACACTATCTTCAGGTGTTCTTCATGTTCTTCCTGAGTCTTTGAATACACTAGGATATCATCAATGAAGACAATGACGAACTTGTCAAGAAAGTCCTTGAACACTCTATTCATTAGATCCATAAACGTCGCAGGGGCGTTTGTCACTCCAAAGGGCATGACCACAAACTCGTAGTGCCCATATCTTGTACTGAAAGCAGTCCTTGGCACATCACTCTCCTTCACTTTGAGTTGATGGTAACCTGATCGCAGATCTATTTTGGAGAACACTGTGGCTCCCTTCAGCTAATCAAATAAATCATCTATCCTTGGCAAAGGATATCTGTTCTTGATGGTTACCTTATTCAAAGCTCGATAATCTATGCACATTCGCATAGATCCATCTTTCTTCTTGACGAACAATACAGGAGCTCCCCAAGGTGAATGACTAGGGCGGATGAAACCCTTGTCGAGCAGCTCTTGCAATTGTTCTTGCAATTCTTTCAGTTCTGCTGGCGTCATGCGATAAGGTGCCTTCGAAATTGGGTTGGTTCCTGGGGCCAACTCAATTTCAAACTCAATTTCCCGATTGGGAGGGAGTCCTGGTAACTCTTCAGGAAACACCTCAAGATAGTCACAGGCTACCCTCACTTCTTCTCTCTTCAACCCTTCTCCTTGACTTGCATCCACTATATGAGCTAGAAAACCATAGCACCCCTTCTCTAACATTCTCTGAGCTTGTAAGGTAGATAAGAACCTTTTTGTCTTTCTCTTTGGGTCTCCAATAAACTCAAATGAAGGTTCTGCTTCTAGTGTGAACTTGACTTTTCTCTTGCGGCAGTCTATAGAAGCATTGTACTTGCTCAAGAAGTCCATCCCTAAAATGACATCGTAATCCTTCATCTCAAGGAGTACCAAGTCACTGTAGAGCTCTCGGTTGGAAATCCAGATTGGTACTACCCTTAGCCTCTGAGTAGAGGCCATTACTTCCCCTGACGGTAAGGTTGTCAAAAATTTCTGACCCAATCTTTCTGGTGGGATCCCTAGCTTTTTAGAGAAAGCATGGATACAAAAGAATGGGTTGCCCCAGTATCGAATAACACAATAGCATATTGAGATGAGGTGAGTATTCGACCTGTGACCATGTTAGGAGCATTTGCCACCTCTTCCTTGGTGATGGCGAAAACCCTGGCGTTGGTCATGGCTGCTGGGGCTTCCATCCTCGCCTGGCTGTAATAAGATCCCTCCATAACTGGCTACATCTGGTGTAGCTGAGCAAGTCCACCCCCGTACTGAAGAAGTTGTGGTGGAGGCGGCTTTGCTTTAGGCACGCCTTGGCCAGGTGCCCTACTACTCCACAGATATAACACCCGCCAACCCTCGACCGGTTAGGGCAAGCCTTCATCATATGCCCTTCTGCTCCGCAAATATGGCATCCGTTCATGCCCTGACGACATACTCCAGGATGTGTCTTCCCACACTTTGGGCAAGGGGGATACTTGAGATGCTTGCTTGACGTGCCCCCTTTGTTGCCCTCAGAAGACTTCTGATCCCACTGCTTCCTCTTGCCTGAATTTCCTTTCCAATTTTGTTGGTTTTGAGGATTTCCTTGGGACTTCTGGGCTGATGCCTGTTGTTGTTGCACACGTGTGGCCTTTATACTGTTTAAGTAGTGTTCAGTGATCAAAGCACTACTTACTAGTTCTTCCGAAGTTTGCGGTCTATTGCCACCGCCAGCCACATTCAGAGCTATCTGAGGCCTCAGCATCTTGAGCATTAACCTGACCCTTTCCTTTTCAGTACTGACTAACTCCGGCCACAAGCGAGCTAATCGATTGAACTTCTTCACTGCTTCATCCACAGTTAGATCTCCTTGACGGAACTCAGTGAATTCATCATAGTGCTTGTTTGTCACTTTCATGTGAAAGTACTCTTCTAGAAATTCTGCTTCAAGGTCGGCCCAGGTCATCTGATTCACATTCCTCTTAGCCTTCACTCTCTCCCACCACATCCTGGCATCTCCAGTAAGACAGAAGGATGTGCAGTTTATCTTCTCCACCTCGGGCCAGTCCAGTAACTCCATTATACTCTCCACTGTTTTGAACCATGCCTGAGCATCCCATGGTTCACTTGTGCCAGAAAAATTCTCAGGCTTCAGTCTCTGCCACTGGATCAGATTTTCCTCTTTTCTTACTTCTCTTGTCGGAGGTACTGGGGTAACCTCTGTCGCTACTGGTGCCGCTACTTGCGCCACTGGCGCCACTGGAGGGGTAGCAGAAGTGGCCTGCTGATTAGTGGCCTGCTGGTTAGCCATCAAGGTGGCAATGACTTGCTGTTGTTCAGTAAGTTGCCTCTGAAGCAGGGCCACCACGCCTTGAAGGTCTGGTGGTGGTACTGACTCTGTTGATGTTAAATCCGACACTTTTGATTAGGTTCCGGAAATTTTCGGAGAATTACCGGATAGGTTCCGGGTTACCAGATAGGTTCCGGGGCTTCCGAAGCCTTGGACTTAAATTAGGGACTAAACTGTAATTAAAACAAATGGATACAAGGGTTTAAAGGGTGAGAAATTAAGACCTAGGGGCAGTCTTGCAATTAGATGGAAGTTTGCTGGACTAAATTGCAAAATGCCAACTTATATAACTTGCCCTAATCTTCTTTCAGCCGACCACTCACGCGTTGCGCCTCCATCTTCGCTTCTTCTCCCTTCTCATCGCGAGCCAAATCGGGTGCCCTAACCGGCGGCGCCGACCATCCCTCTTCTCATCTTCTCGAGCTCCTCCGCCCAGGACCGACCGACGCCAGTGGCTTCTTCTCCTTGAGGAAGGTCGACGTTCTTCGTCTTCACCTCCTTCTCTACCCGAGATTGTTTGGATCGGTTGCGAGCTTTCTGATGGAGATGAATCGGCATTTGATACATTTGAGAGGAGAAGTGTTAATAGGGGATTGCTATTAATGTATCACAGCAGGTAAGGCATCGTGATATGCTGTTATTGATGGGTGTGTTTGCGAGTTCTGCCTATTCTTGGATGAACTAAAGGTTTCGGAAATCAGCATCTGGTGACATTGCTGGTTTTACTGTTGTGGAGCTGAGGGAGGTCGATGTCGTGTGAGCTCCATTGCTTGGTGGAGTTTTTCTTCCTGCTCACTGTGAGTTGCTGCGATTGGAGCTGGGATTGAGGTAAGGAACTGATTTATGGTAATAGCTCAGTGTCTAGCTTCCTTCTTGGGGTATCGGATCTGGCTAGGGTTAAGCTGTTCTTGCTTTGTATGCTTTGTGCAGGACCTGTGAGTTGTGATTAGCTAATTGTTGTGTGTTTCGGGAAAGCTAATCAGAGTGGTGGATTGGGGGAATTTATACTACCAAATCTGAGGTAAGGATTGTGATTGACTCTGATCATATATGCGCGACTCGTCTACTTGATCTAGTTAGATTAGGTTGTTAACTGAGTATATAGATCTTCTAGTGTCATCTATGCTACTTAGAGTTGGATTTAGGTAAAGGTTAATTGGAGATTTAAACCTAATAACCTAATCTTGATGAGGTTGAATTGGAAATAAACCCTAACTCGTAATTACGCGTGTAATTAGGAACCTTTCATTTAATTAGAGGTAATTAAATGGAAAAGGGAATGATTAGGTTAACCCTGATTTAGTTTAGGGATTAATTAGCTAGCTATCATTTGTATAATAGCTAATTAAATAAATCCTTGATACAGGAGCTTGATTGGCTTATTATCGGCGGGTGGTTCTATCGCATTTGATACGGACTTCTACCTTTGGAGGCGGGTACCCTTTGACTTATCTTTATGATATTGTCATCTTGTTATGCATAGACTGTTATAGATAGCAGTAAGATCATACGCTATCCCTGTTTATTATGCCTGTTCTGGATACTTGTTATCTATCCCTGTTTATTATGCTTGTTCTGGATACTTGTTATCTATCCCTGGTTATTATGCATGTTCTGGATACTTGTTGGTTATCCCTGTTTATTATGCCTGTCCTGGATACCTGTGGTTTATCCCTGAGTTATTATGTTGTTAGTTCCATACAGTATCAGGTAGTGTCATATCTATATGTATGCTTAGAGATCATGATGTATCTCCTACCTTTGACCTTGAGGGATCGGTAGTTTTCGGCCAGTATACCTTGTAGGTTACCTGTATTTCCTGTTATAGGATGTCAGACTGAGACCTAGTATACTGAGGACTTGGGAGGGAGGTATGTGTATCTATCATACACCATCCTTGCATTGTTGCATGCCGGCGATCAGCGACTCCCTTGTGGTTGAGCCTATCGTCTTCCGGTACATGATATGCACACACGGCCACTCATGGGTTAGTGGATACCGTTGGGTGTGTGCATTTGCTCTGTACTGCTCCGCTCGACCGCTCAGGGGTAGTGGTTTCGGAGCGTGGTAGCAGGCGGAGATCCCTTCTCTTCCCATAGACTAGAGGAGATGAGAGCGACGCTCCCTCATATATACATGAGGTAGGGGGGCGGTCCCCCGCCAGCATCCTGTCCACTCGGTCACTCAGGAGCAGTGATGGCAGAGTGCGGACAGTGTCACATCTCTACCCACTCGGCCGACACAGTATCGCCTGTCTTGGTGGCTTGACTGGAGTTAGGGGGTGACCATGGCATTGCACCATGTGCATATTTTGCATCGTGCATTGTTTGCTGCACTTGATTTCTGCACTTGTTTGACATGCATATTCTGGAGACTTGTTATCTGAGATTATATGTCTATTGATATTCCCTTGGTACTTATTACCCTCTTTCCAGGTTAGATGGATTCAGGTATGTATCTACCCAGTATTTTCAGTTCCAGTCTTTCCCTCTTGTTGATATGAGACTGTATTAGCGGAACTCTTGTTGTTAGTATAACTTTCTATGCATATCTGTTGGGTATTCGCTGAGCTATGGACTCACCCCGTTGCCATACATTTTATTTTAGGATGACGTCTGCCAGGAGATCCCTAGCAGCCAGTCCCCAGCTCCAGAGGAGCTCTGTTTGGTTTTATTTTTACGTTGTTTTGCTTATGGACCTATAGTATTTCCTATGTTTCCGTTGCTATGTTTGAGACATGTATCTCTGTTTATTCGATGGTATTGTACTTTTGAGTCCTATGCTGGACTTCGTGGGGTTTTGGTTTTGTTCCTGCCCCCTGGCAGCTCAGGTGAGTTCGGATTTTGGTTTTACGACGTCGTAGTCATATATGCAGTATGTCTGTGTGGATTTGAGGCCTGAGGCCCTTTAAACTGCGTGGTTGTGCTATATATATTGTATACAGGTTATGTGTTTGTGTAAATTGTCCGCCGGACAGGGGAGGTGCTGTCCGATTTTATATTGGATCAGCGGCTCCTGGGTCTCGGGGCGTGACAATTTATTTTGGTATCAGAGCGTAGGTTTCGATGCCTACGTGTTTTCGGATTTTTCGGTGTTTATCTGATACCAATTCATTTTTGGTATCAAGCCCAGGATGTGGGATACCATCGATTCGTGATTTGTCGGAGTTAAATCTGATACCTACTCGGTAGGTGTCGGAGCTCGGGTTAGATGAGTCTACTCGAGTACATTTCGGATTTTCGAAGTCGTTTCACGGTGGGATGTGGACCATGGGACTTGGCGGCGACGGGACATCTCCGGGCGACAAATGTATAATTTGATAAGGTTAGTGACCTATACCTTTAGTAACCAATGGCTAATATTGTAACAGGTATGACTGGGCGTGGACGTGCCCCCGCAGCGAGACGTGGTCGAGGACGACCACGTAAGTCTACTATTGGGTCTCCGATGACCAGGTCACCCGAGAGACCGACGGAGACGGGGCCGGTCAGTCAGGGACAGACTCCTCCGGTTGTTCCGAGGCCCCCCTCTCCACTGCTGTCAGCGGTTCCGACCGTACCCCCCGTGACTACCACACCAGTGATTCCCACAGTACCAGCACCGGTGCCTGCTACTGCATACTCAGCGGGACCACCATCGATACCGGTTGCTACACCTGTACCGGTGCCTGCTACAGCATATTCAGTGGGACCATCATCTATACCGGTTGCTACACCTGTAGTGGTGCCTGCAGTACCGTACCCGGTCGTACCCCCGTCAGCACCATCCGCAGCGTACCCTGCAGTACCTACACCTCCAGTAGTGCCCACAGTTGTCTACCCTTCGGTGCCTTCATCTGTACCTTTTGTGGGAGTTTCTGCGGCACCCTCAGCAGTGCCTGCTCCGGTAGTTTACCCGACCCCACCACTGGCTCCTGTTCCGGGATTGTTCACAGTTCCATCTACTGTTTATAGCATAGCACCCTATGCAGCTCCGTTGGTAGCCCCTACTACTCCGGCAGAGTGTGCCAGAGCCCGAGCACGGATACCCGCACTTGCAGAGTCGGTGAAAGGCCGATTCACATTATTCCACGGAGGAGCTGATCCTAGGGCTGCCCGTGCCTGGTTGGAGACTTTGGAGGGTACATTTGATTACATGGCTTGCTCCGAGTGGGAGAAGGCGGCGCTAGCTGCATACCATTTACGAGGCGAGGCGGTTACCTGGTGGGCCTCGCGGCGCACGATCATTGGAGAGCAGCATCTCACATGGGCCGTCTTCAGAGAGGCATTCGAGAGTCACTACGTTCCAATAGCTTATCAGATGACTCAGCGACAGGAGTTCCTGACTCTGCAGCAGGGGTTCCTGACTCTGCAGCAGGGGACTCGCACGGTTATGGAGTATAGCGCAGAATTCGACCGGTTAGCTGAATTCTGCCCCGAGCTGGTTACCCAGGATAGATCACGGATGATCCACTTTACTCGAGGACTAGCTGCGTATATCAGACTCAAGCTTGCCGGATTTAGTACTGCATCTTATTGTGAGGCTTTGGAGAGAGCCCTTTTGATTGAGATGACTCAGCAGGAGGTGAACGCGGAGAAGAAAAAGGGAAAAGAGTCAGCTCAGGGTTCTTCTCAGACTCAGCCACAGCAGACCTCGGGACAGAAGCGGGGCAGTCAAAGTCAAGCAGCTCAGAGCACTTCTAAGACATCATTGCGGCCTCAGAGGTCTAGACGTACTATAGGAGGGTACAACCAGTCTTATCAGCAGAGTCGAGAGCAGTCTACTGATAGATCGCACTGTGTACAGTGTGGTTCTCGACAGCATAGTAGGGGGGATTGTCCGCTGGAGCATCCTATTTGCTACTACTGCAAGCTACCGGGACATCTGAGTCGAGATTGTGCGTTGAAGGCACAACATGAGAGTACGGGAGTTACGGGACAGGGTGTACCTTCGAGTCAGCCAGGATCTCAGGGGGGAGGACATACGACTCAGCCTCCTTTCCGTCAGCCGCGGACCGCTCCCCCAGCAGCTGTTTATGGTATGTATGGATATGAGCACTCCAGCACCCCATCAGTGTCACCCTTGACTACTTCAGGGTCTCAGCATCAGACTGCGCCTCCGTATCAGCATTATCCACCATATCAACCACAGCAGTATTCGGCAGTGACACCGCCACAGCCACAGCAGTATCTGGCAGTTCCACCTCCACCGCCAGAGACGGGACGAGTATATGCTGCCACCAGAGAGGAGACACCACGGACCGAGGGATCGACTTTTCGCGGTATGATGTGTCCTTCATGCATTTCCAATTAAATAGTGATAGATATGAGTACTGTTCCATTTCGTGGCTGTCACGGATACCTTTGGCTGAGGTCTAGCGAGTGTCTACGGCTAGATCCTGGAGTTTAGAGATGCCCTATTAGTTGGAGAGATTTTGGTCAATAACCAGTGGATGGGAGACCACTGGTGTCGGTAGGTTGCTACCTTACCCTGGAAATGTAGGGTTAATACCCGTCAGCACTTATATGGTAAGTGTTGTTAGTATTAGTTATTGGTGGAAACCGTACCCAATGACGAAATTTGGGGACCAAATTTTTATTAGTGGGGGAGGATGTTAAATCCGACACTTTTGATTAGGTTCCGGAAATTTTCGGAGAATTACCGGATAGGTTCCAGGTTACCAGATAGGTTCCGGGGCTTCCGAAGCCTTGAACTTAAATTAGGGACTAAACTGTAATTAAAACAAATGGATACAAGGGTTTAAAGGGTGAGAAATTAAGACCTAGGGGCAGTCTTGCAATTAGATGGAAGTTTGCTGGACTAAATTGTAAAATGCCAACTTATATAACTTGCCCTAATCTTCTTTCAGCCGACCACTCACGTGTTGCGCCTCCATCTTCGCTTCTTCTCCCTTCTCATCGCGATCCAAATCGGGTGCCCTAGCCGGCGGCGCCGACCATCCCTCTTCTCATCTTCTCGAGCTCCTCCGCCCAGGACCGACCGACGCCAGTGGCTTCTTCTCCTTGAGGAAGGTCGACGTTCTTCGTCTTCACCTCCTTCTCTACCCGAGATTGTTTGGATCGGTTGCGAGCTTTCTGATGGAGATGAATCGGCATTTGATACATTTGAGAGGAGAAGTGTTAATAGGGGATTGCTATTAATGTATCACAGCAGGTAAGGCATCGTGATATGCTGTTATTGATGGGTGTGTTTGCGAGTTCTGCCTATTCTTGGATGAACTAAAGGTTTCGGAAATCAGCATCTGGTGACATTGCTGGTTTTACTGTTGTGGAGCTGAGGGAGGTCGATGTCGTGTGAGCTCCATTGCTTGGTGGAGTTTTTCTTCCTGCTCACTGTGAGTTGCTGCGATTGGAGCTGGGATTGAGGTAAGGAACTGATTTATGGTAATAGCTCAGTGTCTAGCTTCCTTCTTGGGGTATCGGATCTGGCTAGGGTTAAGCTGTTCTTGCTTTGTATGCTTTGTGCAGGACCTGTGAGTTGTGATTAGCTAATTGTTGTGTGTTTCGGGAAAGCTAATCAGAGTGGTGGATTAGGGGAATTTATACTACCAAATCTGAGGTAAGGTTTGTGATTGACTCTGATCATATATGCGCGACTCGTCTACTTGATCTAGTTAGATTAGGTTGTTAACCGAGTATATAGATCTTCTAGTGTCATCTATGCTACTTAGAGTTGGATTTAGGTAAAGGTTAATTGGAGATTTAAACCTAATAACCTAATCTTGATGAGGTTGAATTGGAAATAAACCCTAACTCGTAATTACGCGTGTAATTAGGAACCTTTCATTTAATTAGAGGTAATTAAATGGAAAAGGGAATGATTAGGTTAACCCTGGTTTAGTTTAGGGATTAATTAGCTAGCTATCATTTGTATAATAGCTAATTAAATAAATCCTTGATACAGGAGCTTGATTGGCTTATTATCGGCGGGTGGTTCTATCGCATTTGATACGGACTTCTACCTTTGGAGACGGGTACCCTTTGACTTATCTTTATGATATTGTCATCTTGTTATGCATAGACTGTTATAGATAGCAGTAAGATCATACGCTATCCCTGTTTATTATGCCTATTCTGAATACTTGTTATCTATCCCTATTTATTATGCCTGTTCTGGATACTTGTTATCTATCCCTGGTTATTATGCATGTTCTGGATACTTGTTGGTTATCCCTGTTTATTATGTCTGTCCTGGATACCTGTGGTTTATCCCTGAGTTATTATGTTGTTAGTTCCATACAGTATCAGGTAGTGTCATATCTATATGTATGCTTAGAGATCATGATGTATCTCCTACCTTTGACCTTGAGGGATCGGTAGTTTTCGGCCAGTATACCTTGTAGGTTACCTGTATTTCCTGTTATAGGATGTCAGACTGAGACCTAGTATACTGAGGACTTGGGAGGGAGGTATGTGTATCTATCATACACCATCCTTGCATTGTTGCATGCCGGCGATCAGCGACTCCCTTGTGGTTGAGCCTATCGTCTTCCGGTACATGATATGCACACACGGCCACTCATGGGTTAGTGGATACCGTTGGGTGTGTGCATTTGCTCTGTACTGCTCCGCTCGACCGCTCAGGGGTAGTGGTTTCGGAGCGTGGTAGCAGGCGGAGATCCCTTCTCTTCCCATAGACTAGAGGAGATGAGAGCGACGCTCCCTCATATATACATGAGGTAGGGGGGCGGTCCCCCGCCAGCATCCTGTCCACTCGGTCACTTAGGAGCAGTGATGGCAGAGTGCGGACAGTGTCACAGCTCTACCCACTCGGCCGACACAGTATCGCCTGTCTCGGTGGCTTGACTGGAGTTAGGGGGTGACCATGGCATTGCACCATGTGCATATTTTGCATCGTGCATTATTTGCTGCACTTGATTTCTGCACTTGTTTGACATGCATATTCTGGAGACTTGTTATCTGAGATTATATGTCTATTGATATTCCCTTGGTACTTATTACCCTCTTTCCAGGTTAGATGGATTCAGGTATGTATCTACCCAGTATTTTCAGTTCCAGTCTTTCCCTCTTGTTGATATGAGACTGTATTAGCGGAACTCTTGTTGTTAGTATAACTTTCTATGCATATCTGTTGGGTATTCGCTGAGCTATGGACTCACCCCGTTGCCATACATTTTATTTTAGGATGACGTCTGCCAGGAGATCCCTAGCAGCCAGTCCCCAGCTCCAGAGGAGCTCTGTTTGGTTTTATTTTTACGTTGTTTTGCTTATGGACCTATAGTATTTCCTATGTTTCCGTTGCTATGTTTGAGACATGTATCTCTGTTTATTCGATGGTATTGTACTTTTGAGTCCTATGCTGGACTTCGTGGGGTTTTGGTTTTGTTCCTGCCCCCTGGCAGCTCAGGTGAGTTCGGATTTTGGTTTTACGACGTCGTAGTCATATATGCAGTATGTCTGTGTGGATTTGAGGCCTGAGGCCCTTCAAACTGCGTGGTTGTGCTATATATATTGTATACAGGTTATGTGTTTGTGTAAATTGTCCGCCGGACAGGGGAGGTGCTGTCCGACTTTATATTGGATCAGCGGCTCCTGGGTCTCGGGGCGTGACAGTTGACTCCTGTTCTCTAGGAGCTTGCTCCTCATTTCGGACAATTCTAGGACGTCCTCTTGGCATCCTCTTACTCTATAGCACACAAAAATAAAAGCTCATTATCTCTTACCAACTTACTTCATTATCAACATGCACATATTAACATGCAATAATACCGAATTGCTTTCTTTTCATCATGCACTTACTGATACTAGCAGTCAATAATGAAAAGCATACAAAACTACAACATATGAACTTCTTACTTGGCAGGCGGCAGGATTGATGCTTGATGTCAGTGTGGCGGAAGGGTGGAACCTCTTGCTCTGATACCACTCTGTGACGACCCACCTTCTGGTACTAAGCTTTAAGGCGGATCGCTACTAACTAACTAACTAACTAATTAGTGATTTCTTATAATGCTAAACCAACTGGGAGAATTTAAAATTTCTTATTTCGCTATTTGCTGAACTAACAATTCATAATCATGTTTAAAGTACTAATCAGCCAAAATAAAGCAAAAACTTTAATTTTATTAGCTTGGCCAGGATTTGACCCCTAGACCTCTTAGTTGTAAAACTGAAGCACTAACCATCTGCCCTACAACACTTTCTTTTCAATGGTACTAGTCGACTGCTATATAGCCAGTCAACTGGTGTCAGCCACAGAAACTTTCTGTGCCCGGCACCAGTCGACTGGCCTCTTGGCAGTCAACTGGTGCATCGAACAGAAACTTTCTGTTCGATAGGGCAGTCGACTGGTTCTGAACCAGTCGACTGGCACGCCTGATACCTGCATTTACAGACCTGAAAACCATTTCCAAAGCTCCACAATTCATATACTTTCAAGTATATAGATAAATAACTCCAAATCTATACTCTACACTAGTTTTATAAACATTTTAGCAACCCAAAACAACCTCATAAACTTGCAATTAGGATCTTTGCGGAAGTAAATAAGCTATCAAAATATATGAACTCTAGACTAGAGTTTGTACCCAACTTTGTCTCTATGCAAGGTTTAAACAAAGTCATTCATTCTACCAATTCAAAACACCAAAACACATGTTCTACAAGACTTAACCCGACGATCTCTTCCACGGTTCCGTCGCCACTGAACATCAATGCAAGTCCCGCTCGCCTCCCTAGCTTATGCTTTTTCTTTACCTTTGTCTGCAATAGAAGGAAATGCAACTAATAAGCGATTTGCTTAGTAAGTAAATCCTAACTCACAAATCATGCGATCAATGATAAACATGCTCTTTTCAAATAATGCTTGTTTCAAAACACATGCCCTTTGAAATACTTGCACATGGAAACTTTCATATACTTATCATGCTCAATCATGCTTGAAAACATTTACTAGCACTAAAACATTGGCAAATCTAACATGCTCATAATTTCTTTTGCGACTTGCTACTTATGCATTTCCATACTTTAAACCACTAACTTCCTTGCTCTTGCTCTTTAACATGCTTGTAACATAACAATGTTAACATACTTAGCAAAACATATGCTTAAACTGAAAACACTTACATATACTCATATACTTCAAAATAATAATCAACTTTCTCAGGCCTTGACAATGTACCTGGTATCAGTGTACCAATGCGCGCATCCCTAATAGGATTCGGGGTAGCTAGCCACCGCACCCTATTAGAGCTTCTTTCTTACTTTCTGTGGGCCTCTCATTTGCCCGGTACATGTCACTTTACAAAAGTAAAATACTTTCTTACTCATAATGCTTGTATTTATCAAGCTAACTTTCTTTTTCATAAATCTTGCACTATAAACCTTTACCTTTTCTTACTTGGAACTTTCATCGAGCACCTTGCGTGCCCTTAACCCCAAAACTCCCTTTTGGGACTTTTCAAGAACTTACTCTTGTCATACTTAGGTCACATACACAAAAACTTACTTCAATTCATATTCTATGATAAAACATGTATTCTTTAGGAACTTAAAATACACAAATAAGAAAACCATAATCTTAAAGCATGCATTTAGATCATAAACATGGTTCTACAACGAGAAATACATGGCGAAACTACTTCTATTGCAGGTGAGTGATTTACTTATCCTTTTCTTGAAGAAAACTCACTAAGTATCTCGAAATTCCTAGCATAGGATTCTTTTCCTCTTCCTTTGCAAGAAAACTCCACTTCTTGGCCCTAGGGAAGAAGCCCTAGGCTCTCCACTCAAGAGGAGGAAGAGGAAGTAAGGAAACTCCCCTCTTTTCTCCCTGTTTTCGCAGCCTCCCCTCTGTTCGCGCAGCCTCCTCCAAGCCCTAATGGGGTCTTAACTCAACTTAAGTGGATGTTGAAACACCTCTTCATGAAAAGCCCTAAGCTTGCCTTAAGGATTTGCTTCTTGCGTGGTCGCGAGATCAATCCCCACCCGACCCTTTAAAATTTTTTTCTTTTTATTTTAAATTCTGAAAAATGCTAGAAAAATTCTGTATAATACCAGAAAATTATTGGGTGTTACACAGAGAGCCTCAAAGGAGTGAGGTAGCAGCTGACCAGGGTGCCCGGAGTGTCCCGGGCGCCCCCAAGGTGAACACAAAACAAAGCAAAGCAAAGTGAGCTTCTGCAGCTTATGGGCGGGGCGCCCCCTATGCTCCCGGGCGCCCCCAGCATCCCGGGCGCCCCCAGTGCAAGCCTACGAACCAGAAGCCAGCGAAGCCAAGGGATAAGATTTGACCCGGTCAATCCGGGCGCCCCCAGCGTCCCGGGCGCCCCCGTCAAGATCTGATCCCGAGTTTGAAGGGATCAGAAGCTGACCGAGTGAAAGTCGGATCGGCCGACACGTGGGGGGGGCGCCCCCGACGTTCCGAGCGCCCCTAGGGCCTATAAAAGGGCCCTCGACCCCAAGGCTTCGAACAACACTACTTCCAACGCTGTTACGTTCTTCTGCTCCTGTGCTTTGCTCCAGAAACCTCCCAACTCGACACACAAGCGCCGACGACGTCCCTCTGCTCTGAGAAACATCCCATACCGGACGTCGGTAACGAAGAACTGTCATTTCAATTCTGTTATACTACTACTGTAATCTTTTTGTAAGAATTATTGCGCACATATAGAATTGCCCCCAGTAAACGGTCAACGACCATGGGCCTTGGAGTAGGAGTCGACCTAGGCTCCGAACCAAGTAAAACTACTTGTGTTCGCGATTGTTTTTATTCCGCTGCGTACTTGCTCTAGTTTTCATCCGAAAAGCGTTTAATGATATTCACCCCCCCTCTATCGTTTCTCTCAATCCAACAGAGGCTTCTTCTTGGTTGTCTTTCCAGCTTTACCTGCAACAAAAGCGATGCCTTTCTCGGACAGATTGCAGTTAGTCTGCTCATGCAATTCTAATTCAGAAAATAGTTCATCTAACTTAATTTTAGAAAGATCCCTTGAAACTTTGTACGCATCTACCATAGATGCCCACAAAGTGTTTCTTGGGAATGCGTTAAGGGCGTACCTTATCAGGTCACAGTTTTCTACCTTGTGACCGATGGTGTGTAGACCGTTCATCAGCTCCTGAATTCTGGTGTGGAGCTGAGCTGCAGATTCGCTGTCGTTTATTTTGATGGTGTACAGCTTGTTCAGCAGAAGTCCCTCTTGCTGATTCGGGTGTCGGAGGTTCCTTCGTGTAATTCAATCAGCTTACCCCAGAGTTCTTTTGCGCTGTTGAATGGACCCACCCGGTTCAGCTCCTCTTTAGTAGGCCACATTGGAGCGTTTGGGGTTGCTTTAGCATCAGCTTCAATTTTCTTTTTAAGTGAAGCGTCCCAATCAGTGTAAGATTGTTGTACTCCATCAGCATTCTTCGGTATTTCCAATCCGGACTGGATTATGATCCACATGTCCACCTGAGTTTTCAGGTGGACCTCCATCCTACTCTTCCAGTAGGAGAAGTCCTCTCCACTGAAGAGCGGTGGTCTTGCGGTACTGAAGCCTTCTTGCATGGCCATTAAGTATTTACTGAAAAAGACAGAGAAAAGAAAAAAATGTCCCAAGACTTGGTCTTGGATTAGCAGTGCGGGACAAAAAAAAATTATCGAGTGGTGTTGCACCGGTCTCGATTAACGATAAAATTTTGAAGAAAAAATTAAAACAATTCGAAGAAAATCTTAAAAATTCTCAAATTGGTGGTTGCACCAAATTTGAGCTTCCCCGCTCTGATACCACTTGTTGGATTGAGAAGAACGATAGAGGCGGGGTGAATTTCGTAAAATGTTTCGGATTCGAAAAGAGAATAGGCAGCGGAAAATAAAGAAACACAAATGCGAACACAAGCGATTTTACTTGGTTCGGAGTCGCGGTCGGCTCCTACTCCAAGGCCAATGGTCGTTGACCGTTTACTGCGGGCAATTATATATGTGCGCAAATGTTTACAGAGAAATTTTATAGTTGTAGTACAGTAAACTGAAAATTTAGCTCTTTCGTTACCGACGCCCAGTGTAGATTGTACTTCGGAGCAGAGGGTCGTCGGCGGCGCTTCAATCTCGAGATGGGAGTTTTTCGGAGCAGAGCGCTTGAGTCGAAGAGCGTAGTAGCATTGGAAGAATATGTTGAGAACCCTTGGGGGTCGAGCTCCTTATATAGTGAGCTTGGGGGTGCCCGGGACGTTGGGACGCCCTCCACCTGTCACTTGATCCGGCAAACTCTCGGTCAGCCATTATCCCTCCAGGATCGGGCTGAGGTTTGACGGGGGCGCCCGGGAAGCAGGGGGCACCCGAGTTGACTCGGTCCGCTGGCTTCTTGCTGAGTTAAACTCTATCCGCTTCGTTGGCTTGAGCCCAAGGCGCCCGAGGCAACCGGGGCGCCCGGGAGCACGGGGGTGCCCGGGAGCATGGGGGCGCCCCGTCCAGTGAGCTTCCGAAGCGTATTCTTGCTCAACTCTTGTTTGGCTTTTACCTGGGGCGCCCGGGACCTCCCGAGCGCCCAACCCAGCTGCTGCCTCACTCCTTTGAGGCGTTTTGAGCTACAGAAACTCTTTCCTTCGGTCCTGCATCCAGGGTTAGTACCAAACATGATAAAGCAAGTATGTTAGTGAGTCTTACAGCCGTAGCTGTCTTGGTTCTGACTTTGGGTCTCCAAAATGAAACCCTAGGTCGAACCAACGCCTACTGTTCCCTCGACGGGGAACGCGTCCTCACCTACTCCTCTTAGGAGAATTTACCTGTTGCCAACCGGCTCCTCCGGTTGGACTTTTGCCCAGCAGTCCTTCGCCAGGTGCCTAGCTATCCTTCGCCAGGTCTTCAGTATCAAGCAGTCCTTCGCCTGGTGCCCAGCAGTCCTTCGCCAGGTCTTCGGTTCCAAGCAGTCCTTCGCCTGATGCCCAGCAATCCTTCACCAGGTCTTTGGTTCCAAGCAGTCCCTCGCCTGGTGCCTAGCAGTCCTTCGCTAGGTCTTCGACTCCTAGCAGTCCTTCGCTAGGTGCCCAGCAGCCCTTCGCCAGGTCTTAAGGTTCCGATGCCTAGTAGTCCTTCGCTAGGTGCCTAGCAGCCCTTCGCTAGGACTTCAATCTGCACACTCAAGCAACATTTTAGATAAACATAACATCTTAACTTTTGAACCCTTTGCCATTATCAAAACACAAGTTCGACTTGGGTGTTGTCTGCACCAACACGAATATCCTCTGATCCTTAGGACTATTAAACCACCTTTTGTTCTGCTAGGATAGCCTATATACAGGCACACTAGATTCCAACTTATCAGTATCCCTTTTCAGCACAATTGTTGAACTATCCCATATCTGAATGTGTCCTAGACTAAGCCATTGCCCAGCCCACACTTCTATGGCAATCTAAGATACTAACCTAGATGGTATCCATTATACATGATGCTCTTTTCAGAGCATATCCCTAGAACAAGTCTGGCAACTTGGAGAAGTTCATCATTTGCCTAACCAACATTCTAAGAGCCCTTTTCCTTCTTTCCACTGATAATCAAGTCCTAAGCTTTCCCAAGAGGTATTTACTATGATCTAATCGTAGTGTCTTGACACTTTTACCTTGATGCTTCACTACATGACTTGTAGTGTATCATGTAAATGCATCTCATGCCTTTGAAACGTTTGTCTGTAACATACACAAAGTTTTCAAGGCTACCTCTATCAAAGGACCTACACTAATCAGAATGAACCTTTTAGTTACATATCTTTGGTTCTATGCCCCATAGCTTTTCAATAAGCTACTTGGTCTTCTTACCTTCTAAGTAAGAGACAAAGGTTAAGAAGACAAGTCTTCCACCATCAATGAACCCAAGAGCTCATTGACTATCTACCTTTGAATCCTACTTAGGTTGATAAGACCAAGCCTTAGAATTTAAAGATATGTTAGGTTCATTTCTAAAGGAATCCTTTTCTTATTTTGGTTAGATGATGAGCTAATAATATCTATTTGCATCATGGGAGCTTTTGGTTTTAAGATGTACCAATTGCCTACTAATGTACCAACACAGATAATCCTTCTATTGCACTTTTAATAATAAAAGCAATAGAATATCTTATTCCAGAAACTGAACAAAAGTTCTTTCCAAAATTAAGTACATAAAAGCAATTTCTATAAAACCAAAACTATAACATCCTATCTAGAAGACATGAATAAATAAACTCCCACTGCAAAAGTCATCTCCATAGCCTATCCCATGTAGTCAGTAATCTCCTTCTCAGCTAGTCGTCGGGTTTCCTGGAACCCCTGCAAAACAATGCAGATATGATTAGTGGCATCCATATCTACACACTAGGTGTCGGTAGATATCACCGCTAAACATGTTACAACGACAAAAGAAGAAAATATACCTGTATCATTACTCTGACGGCGAGGACAATCCGTCTTCCAATGTCCAGATTGCTTGCACACAATGCACTTGCCTTTCGGCTTCTTTATGCATCCCTGAGGTCCTTGTAATCCTGCTACTTTCTTTGCTCCAGCTTGTTTCTTCTTCTTCTTGCCTTTCGGTTTAGAAGTAGAAACCCCTTGAGCAACGAAAGTCTGTGAACTCTGAGGAGAAAACCCTTCTGCCGCCTCGAGTTTTGTTAGAAGCTTTGCCCATGAATATGCACGATTGTCCATATTGTATCTTAGGCAAAACTTCTCAAAACTCTTTGGTAGAGATGGGAGGATGAAATCAATCTGGGTTTCCCCATCGATCTTTGCTCCAAGGTGTTGGATCGAGAAAAACAATAGAGGGGTGGGGTGAATATCATTAAAATCTTTTTCGGATTAAGGAAAGAGAAAATGCGCAGCGGAAATAAAACAATCGCACAGGAACACAAGATTCTTACTTGGTTCGGAGTCGTGGTCGGCTCCTACTCCAAGGCCCACGGTCCGTGACCGTTTACTTTGGGCAATACTATAATCGCGCAAAACAAGTTTACAATTTGAGTACAGAAGTATTCCAGTAAATGAAACTAATTACACTTTTCGTTACCGACGTCCAATGTGGATCGTATTTCGGAGCAGAGGGACGTTGTCGGCGTTGGAATCTCGAGATCGGAGTTTGTCGGGGCGTAGTGTAATGACCCGGAAAATTTTCTCAATATTTTCTTTAGAAATATTGATCATGCCTAGATAGATTCTCGAGGAACATAGGGGTACTAGTATGAACATTAGCATGATTATCCATGATTCTCCATATAGACTAAGAAGCTAAGTAGTAATGGGCCTCACATGGGCCCTTCTAATACCATGGTCATTAAGGGACCTTAGGTAAAATTTTATCATGAATGGAAATGGATGTCAATTAGAAATATTAACATAAACCTTAGTGGGCTCTTATATGGGCCATGGCAAAAAAAAATAATTATAAAAGTAATAAAAAAAAGTGCATGCACCAAGGATTGAACCTTGGACATAGTGTACCACCATACATGTACTAACCGATTCACCTAGCAAGGGAGTGCTAGTGGAAAAGGAAAAGGATTGTTGTTAAGGCTAAGAGGAAGTGAAGAGTCACCATGTGAGGAGGCACCATGACTTTTCACTTGCCCCCTCCACTTAGTATAAGAAGGGTGGATGAGAGGGGAAAGGACTTAAGTTATTTTCTTTTACTCCAAGACTTTTCCTCTTCCATTCTTCCTTCTCCTTCCTCCTTCTAGCCGAAATCCACAAGGGGTTTTTCCTTTGGAAAAGTTTCACAAGGAGACTTCTTCTTCAAGATCTAAGGGCTTCCTACAAGGCTACAAGGGCTAGGGGTGGTCTAAAGTCAAGGAGGTTTTCTTTTGCTTCTCTATTCAAGGATATAACCAAGATAAACCAAGGTAAGACCTCCTCACCTGTGGTATAATAGTTTTCAAGTTGTTTTCATGATATAAGAACTTGTTTAGACTATATGTTGAGAAAACTAGGGTTAGGACTTTTAAGGGTTTCAGCCAAAGCATGGTTTTAGGTTTGGGATGATGCTAAAACTTCACTAATATTTCCCAATATTTTCTCATGATAAATAAAGGATGAATGGTGAGTTATATGAATTTTCTATGGACTTGTGACTTCCCAAGGGTTTCGGCCACCACCCCTATTCCATGGTTGGAATTTGATCTAACCCTTCAAGCATGTTTATTTTGTTCCCCTATGACATAATGGATATTAATTGTATTTTATATGAATTTTTTTTCCATGGAATTATGGCCCTTTAGGGTTTGGCCAAGAGCTATTCTAGGGCTAAGAAATTAGGGTTAGATCCAACTATGGGTTCAAATGGTTTCCTATGGCATTGTATGTGTTGTATTGGATGTTAATTGTGACCTATATGAATTTTCCATGGACTTATGGCCCTTTAGGGTTTCGGCCAAGAGCTGTTCTAGGGCTAAGAAATTAGGGTTAGCTCCAATTATGGGGTCTAAAGACTCCCTATGACATTGTAGTTAATGTATGGGTTTTCTTTTACTTATGGAACCTTTCATGTTCATTGAATAATGGAGCCTCCTCCCATTGAACTTTCGGCTAAGTCCATGATCTAGGGTTTGGGTTGGGTTAAGGTCTCAAGGATACTTATTTATAGTTTACTATGATGTATGTATATGTTTAAGCATGTCGCAAGAATTTTTATGTTACCTAAAACCCTAGCTTTATGTGTTATGTATCATGACTTTGTATGTTAGGTTATGTGTTATGTTTATTCAGGAATGTGTTAGACCATATACCAGAACATATGTAATTGATGTAGGCTTCATGCTATATAGAATAATGCATGTAGGATGTTAAATGCCTATAATAGATATATGGTTATGAAGGTCTATGCATGTGCTATGATGAATTCATGAACCTAGGTAATGTTGAATGTCATGAACCTAAGTAGTATGTATCATGTTCATATGAATCTTACCCATGCATGCTCTATGATGGATACTATGATTAAGTATGCTAGATGATATGTATCATGTATGAAATGCATGTTTACCTTATGTACCATGATCATGCAAGCTTTATGAACCAAGATGATGTTTATGCCTGGAGGCATAATTATGTATGTATGTCATGTTTTATGAATGAAGATGATGAATGAAGATAATGTTTATGCCTTCAAGGCATAATGATGTTATGTATCAAGTATGAATGAGGAAATGCCAAGTATGCTTATGTTATGCTCCATGTAACAAGATTATGTTTATGTCTTAAGATATGTTATGTATGTCTATGAATGATGAAGCATGCAAAGTTATTTTACTTTATGAATGGGCTTGTACCGGACCGAAGTAAGGGTCTAAGGGATGGGCACCTTAAGAACGCCTCGGTTCTGGACTACCGTAGCTGTCCACGGTTCTGGGACTACCGCAGCTGTCCAATAGGGATAGGCACCTTAAGAACGCCTCGGTTCTGGAACTAGCGTAGCTGTTCCTACCCTAATAGGTCGAGACTAGCTACCTCGCATTTACTTAGAGATGCGCGCATATGATGTATGTATGTGGTACAAGCCGGGGACCCCCATGATGTTATGATTATGTTTAAGTATTTATAAGTATGATTTTCAAATAAGCATCCTTATTTATATGCATTTGACTCATGCATCCATTCATTTTATGCATCATGTCATGTTAAATGTTCATATGCTTATGTTTTATGTTAAGAATATGCCTATGTTTTAAGACCATGCCATGTTAAATGTTTTATATGCTTACGTTTCATGTTAAGAACCATGTCCTGTTAAATGTTTCATATGCTTATGTTTTATATGACGTATGTTTTTTTAGTGAGTAGGAAAGGGTCTTACTAAGCCTATGTGCTTATAGTCTTATTTCCTTATATCGCAGATCAAGCAAGAGGTTATTAAGGGAAGCAGCAGGAGGGGCAAGAGCGTGTGTGTGGCAGTGACATGGCAAAGGAAAGAGAAAAAGGATTCTCATATTTATACTTGTTGCATGCCTTGTGTTTTGAAACGCCTTCTTAGGTTCTATGCTATACTTATGATAGTTATGCCTAAAGAATAACTTACTACTTATGATGCTTATGGATGAGTTATGGAATGTTTATATCATGATGCTACGTATGATGTTATGATGCTAAGTTACAATGTCACCATGTTCATGAATGATAGTTAAGGCATATATACATGATTCATGTATTAGTTGCATGGTTAAATGCATATGCATAAAGTTCTAAATTATTCCGCTGCATTAAGATATTCATATGCGTATATGTATGTTAGCGTAACGTCGTCTCTCGCCACACCGTAAGGTCTGGGTAAAGGCGGGCGTTACAGGTTGGTATCAGAGCGGTTTGCCATCTCACTACACACACCTCAAGCCTTCTTCCTGCAGCTTCCAAGTAAGTACCTCTATTCATACCTTATTTTCTTTTATGATTCTAGAATATGCAAGTATAAATGATACCTTATGATAGAATGTACTTTTAGGATATGTAAATATGAATGATACTTTACCTTATTTTATGAAATCGAATACTTTAGAGTTTGATATGCGGGTAGGAATAACAAAAACTTATATTAGCCTTACTTGTCTTTTATGAAGAAAAGCATGGCTAGAAAACAGAGTAACAGAATTAATGAGACTACTTCATCGCCCGACCTGATGCTCAATATACCTTATATCATAACCTATCTTAAGTCATTTCATAAGACAATCATGTATAAGTATTCTGCCTTATACATTAGGTCTAAGTTAGTCATAATACAATTAGTCATAAGTGTGACTCAACCTTATGTTCATAAACGTGGTATTAATTGAGCACCATCATAATATTAGTAATTAAGGTGAACCTAATATTAACATAATGTTATATAACATGTACATTATATGAGTTACCAATCATATAATATAATTATATTATATTATATAAAGTAAATGATAATAATATGAGAGTGTGTACTAATATAAGATTATTATAAATATAACTATACTAATTCCTTATCATATAAGTATTGTCATAATTCACCTATCATATAGGTTCTTAATATGAGCCTACATACAGGTTGACATGTATCATCTCAACCTATAAGTTATCACCTATACATATTATTCCATAAGCAATTATAGGTATTATACCTATAATTTATATGATAAATAACTATAATTTATGATATTATGTATAACCTATAATATAGTCTCATGTAGGGAATTATATGATAGCCTACATACATAAGATTATAACACTCTCACCTATGTTAGCGTATAGTATTAGTTCCATTATACTAATACTAATATAATTAATAGTATAAGTCATACGGTATAACCTAAAATGATACGCATAGGGTAGTGTCCTAATTATATTAACACTTATTATAGATTATGGGTCCACTATATTTTCATACTAATTATAAATATTAGTATTATCAACGTATGTTTCACTATTATCTTATATATAACATATAAGATTACCTTAAGTTATTTTATGGTAATATAATAAATATGATCTCACTTATCATATAATAACCATTAACTAATATAATTCATAGCTCATGTTGTAAACTAATATTTGATCTCACTTATCATATAATAACCATTAACTAATATAATTCATAGCTCATGTTGTGAACTAATATTTCGGAAGCATACTATTATTAGGTTTACCCATAATTAAAATAAGTATATAATTATGATATATGCATATAATTACATCATAGAGCTATTAATGACACTAGCTCAATTATATGCTAAGGAGATAATCAGACTTCATGGAGTTCCCAAGACCATCATCTCAGATAGGGATGGTCGCTTCACCTCACATTTTTGGGAATGCGTCCAGAAGTCTCTCGGCACTAAACTACGATTCAGCACCGCTTGTCACCCTCAGACTAACGGGCAAACTGAACAGGTGAATCAAGTACTAGAGGATATGTTGCAAGCTTGTGCCCTGGACTTCAAAGAGAGTTGGTGCCGATATCTATGTTTAGCGGAATTCACTTACAATAATAGCTACCAAGCTACTATCGGTGTAACGACCCGGAAAATTCTCTTAATATCTTTTTAAAATAATGAGCATGTCTAGATAATTTTCCGAGGGACCTAGAAATATTAGTACGAACCTTAGTTTAGAAATCCATGATTTTCTCATTTAAATTGAGAAACTAAGTACTAATGGGCCTTATATGGGCTTTTTAGTACCATGGTTATTGGTAGATTTTGGGCAAAATTTAATATAAATATACATGGATTGTAATTGGGAATATTAGCATGATTATGGGTGAATTTTAGGGGAATTTTCGGAAATAATGGAAAATAAAATAAAAATAAAGTGCATGCACGAAGGATTGAACCTTGGACCTCTTGTACTACTACCATACATGTACTAACCAATTCACCTAGCAAGGGAGTTCTACGAGGGAATGAAGTGGATTTTGGTTAAGGCTTAGGAAAATGAAGAGTCATCAAGAGAAGAGGCACCATGACTCTTCACTTACCCTCCTTAATGTAGCATAAAAGCATAAGAGAAGGAGTTACATTTCTCCTCTCTTCTTCCATCAAGTCATTTGCTCTTCTCTCCTTCTTCCTCCCTCTCCTAGCCGAAACCCACAAGCCCCAATTCCCTTTGGAAAAGTTTCACAAGAAGGCTCCATCTTCAAGAACCAAGGTTCTTGTTCAAGGTTACAAGGGCTAGAGGTGGCTAGAAAGCAACAAGGTCTTCATCCTGCTCCCAAATCTAAGGTCTAAAACCAAGATAATCTAAGGTAAGACTCCCTCACCTGTGGTATGATAGTTCTCCTTGTTATTTATCAATATATGAAGTTTGGTTTGGGTTTAATGTTGAAAAAAAACCATGACTTGGACCTCTACAACTTTCGGCCACCATGGTTTTTGGGTCCAAGATGATGTTAAAAATCTTACTCATGCTTTCTAATGTTTTCCCATGATGAATATAGGTTAAAATATGATTTGGAGAAGTTTTGGAGTACCCTAGCATCCTAAAGGTTTTCGGTCAACACCATGAACCCATGGTTAGGGTTGGATCTAAACCTCCAAGCATGTATCTTGTGTATCTTCATGATACAAGGAAGGTTGAGGTGATTTATGTGAATTTTCACAAGGCTTTGTAACCCTAAAGGTTTGGCCAAAAAGGATCCTAGGGCAAGAGTTAGGGTTTATTACAAGTATGAGTCCCAATGGCTCCTATGGTATGGTATGGATGGTGTTAGATGTTTAATTGGAATATTTATGAATTTTCCATGGACCCATGGTCCATGTATGTTTCGGCCGACCCTAGGAAGAAGGGCTAGGAGTTAGGGTTAACCCTAAAACATGAGCCCTAATAGCTTCCTATGACTTTATAAGTAATGTATGGCCTTTTACTTACCTTATGCTACCTTACATGTCATTTGAATGGTTGAACCCTTCCCTTACAAGTTTCGGCCAGGCCATGTAAATGAGGTTTAGGTGGAGTTAGGGTTTCAAGAATGATGGTTTATGGCTTATTATGATGTAAATATATAGGTTCAAGCATGTGGTAGAAATTATGTTACCTTTAACCCTAACCTTAGGTGTTATATGTTATGTTAGATATGTTTATGTTAGATGCCATGCTTAGTGGGGTTATTTATGAATGTCATATGTGATGTTAGATACTATGCTTGCTTGTGATAGATATTATACTTATGTATGTGATGCAATGCTTATCTTATGTATCATGATTATGCAAGTTAGATGAATTAGGAGAATGGTCTAGGTAATTATGTCATGTCTTATGAATATAATGCAAGGTTTGCCTATGTATCATGATCATGCAAGCTCTATGAATTAGGATGAAGGTCTATGTAATTATGTCAGGTTTCATGAATATAATGCAATGTTTACCTTAGGTATCATGATCATGCAAGCTCTAAGAATTAGGATGATGGTCTATGTAAATATGTCGTGTTCTATGAATACAATGCTATGCTTACCTTATGCACCATGATTATGCAAACACTATGAACAAGAATGATGTTTATGTAAGCATACCATGTTATGAATGAAGATAATGCTCATGCCTTAGGGCATCATGATGCTATGTATTAAGTATGAACGATGAAAGGTCAAGTATGATTTATGTCATGCTTCATGTAACAAGTTTATGCTATGTTTAAATATGCTATGAATGTCCCATGAATAATGAAGCATGTGAAGTTACTTTACTTTATGAATGGGCTTGTACCGGACCGAAGTATGGGTCCAAGGGATGGGCACCTTAAGAACGCCCTGGTTTTGGACTACCGACTATGCTGTCCACGGTTCTGGCACTACTATAGCTGTGCAACAGCGATGGGCACCTTAAGAACGCCCCGGTACTGGGACTACCGACTATGCTGTCCTTACCCTAGTAGGTCGGGACTCGCTACCTCGTATTTACTTAGGGATGCGCGCTTATGATGTATGTATGTGGTACAAGCCGGGGACCCCAATGATGTTATGATGATGTTTAAGTATTTAAAAGTATGATTTTAAAAGTAAACATCCTTATGTATATGCATTCGACTCATGTATTCATTCATGTTATGCATCATGTCATGATCGAATATGTTTTACGCCCATGTCTTATGTTAAGAATGATGCATGATAGTAAATGCTTTATGCTTAAGTTTATGTTAAGAATATGCCTATGGTTTAGGTTATGTATCATGCCATGTTAAATATGTTTCATGTTTAGATGTATGTCATGTATCATGCCATGTTAAATATGCTTTATGTTTATATGTATGTCATGTATCATGCCATGTTAAGGATGGTTGATGTCTTATGCTTATGATTCATGCCAAGTATCAAGTTATGTTAAGGTTTTGTGTGCTTATGTTTAAGTGACGAATGACTTTAGTGAGTAGGAAAGAGTCTTACTAAGCCTATGTGCTTATAGTCTTATTTCCTTATACCGCAGACCAAGCAAGAGGACAATAAGGGAAGCAGCAGGAGGGACAAGAGTATGTGTGTGGTAGTGACTTGGCCAAGAAAGAGATATATTTACAAGTCTTTTGCTAAAACTTTACGTTTGCTACTTATGTGCTTAATGAATGACTTATGTGACTTTATGATATGATGCTAAGTATGATATGATGTTAAGTATGATGTTATTATGCTAAGTTCCCTGTCACCATGTTAGGAAGGATAGTTAGGTGCATGTATGTGTAAGATTTAAGTATTCCGTTGCCTTACGATGTTCACATGCCCTAAGTATGGTAGCGTAACGCCGCTTTATGAAGAAAAAAAAATGGGCGTTACAATCGGAATGGCGCCTTATGAAGCTCTGTACAGGAGGAGATGTAGGTCTCCAATCTGTTGGTACGAAGGTGGAGAAAAGAAGGAAATGGGGCTCACGGCAGATTTCATCGACGGCACCACCCGAGCTATACAAAACATTAGACAACGGATAGAAGCTGCTCAGAGCCGGCAGAAGAGTTATGCGGATGTCTGGCGTAGGCCACTGGAATTCGATATTGGAGATTTGGTATTCCTTAAAGTGGCTCCTATGAAAGGGGTAACGAGATTTGGGAAGAAAGGAAAACTAAGTCCACGTTATGTGGGACCGTACCAGATTCTGAAAAGAGTCGGCAGGGTAGCTTATGAGTTAGAGCTGCCTCAAGAGATGTCGGCTATCCATACCGTGTTCCATGTGTCGATGCTCAAGAAGTGTATTCCAAACACAGATCAAGTGATCGAGCCGCAGACAGTACAAGTTCAGGAGGATCTAAGTTTTGAAAGCCGACCTATCCAGATCTTGGATCGGGAAGTCAAAAAGCTAAGGAAGAAAGAGGTACCCTTAGTCAAGGTCCTATGGAAAAGTCAAAGGTTCGAGGAAGCTACCTGGGAATGCGAGGACGAGATGAGACGCAAGTACCCGGAGATATTCTAAGTTCGAGGACGAACTTTCACGAGGTATGGGGGATTGTAACGACCCAGAAAATTTTCTCAATATTTTCTTTAGAAATATTGATCATGCCTAGATAGATTCTCGAGGAACATAGGGGTACTAGTATGAACATTAGCATGATTATCCATGATTCTCCATATAGACTAAGAAGCTAAGTAGTAATGGACCTTACATGGGCCCTTCTAATACCATGGTCATTAAGGGACCTTAGGTAAAATTTTATTATGAATGGAAATAGATGTCAATTAGAAATATTAACATAAACCTTAGTGGGCTCTTATATGGGCCTTGGCAAAAAAATAATTATAAAAGTAATAAAAAAAAGTGCATGCACCAAGGATTGAACCTTGGACCTAGTGTACCACCATGCATGTACTAACCAATTCACCTAGCAAGGGAGCGCTAGTGAAAAAGGAAAAGGATTGTTGTTAAGGCTAAGAGGAAGTGAAGAGTCACCATGTGAGGAGGCACCATGACTTTTCACTTGCCCCCTCCACTTAGTATAAGAAGGGTGGATGAGAGGGGAAAGGACTTAAGTTATTTTCTTTTACTCCAAGACTTTTCCTCTTCCCTTCTTCCTTCTCCTTCCTCCTTCTAGCCGAAATCCACAAGGGGTTTTTCCTTTGGAAAAGTTTCACAAGGGACTTCTTCTTCAAGATCTAAGGGCTTCCTACAAGGCTACAAGGGCTAGGGGTGGTCTAAGGTCAAGGAGGTTTTCTTTTGCTTCTCTATTCAAGGTTATAACCAAGATAAACTAAGGTAAGACCTCCTCACCTGTGGTATAATAGTTTTCAAGTAGTTTTCATGATATAAGAACTTGTTTGGACTATATGTTGAGAAAACTAGGATTAGGACTTTCAAGGGTTTCGGCCAAAGCATGGTTTTAGGTTTGGGATGATGCTAAAACTTCACTAATATTTTCCAATGTTTTCTCATGATAAATAAAGGATGAATGGTGAGTTATATGAATTTTCTATGGACTTGTGACTTCCCAAGGGTTTCGGCCACCACCCATATTCCATGGTTGGAATTTGATCTAACCCTTCAAGCATGTTTATTTTGTTCCCCTATGACATAATGGATATTAATTGTGTTTTATATGAATTTTTTTCCATGGAATTATGGCCCTTTAGGGTTCGGCCAAGAGCTATTCTAGGGCTAAGAAATTAGGGTTAGATCCAACTATGGGTTCAAATGATTTCCTATGGCATTGTATGTATTGTATTGGATGTTAATTGTGACCTATATGAATTTTCCATGGACTTATGGCCCTTTAGGGTTTCGGCCAAGAGCTGTTCTAGGGCTAAGAAATTAGGGTTAGCTCTAATTATGGGGTCTAATGGCTCCCTATGATATTGTAGGTAATGTATGGGTTTTCTTTTACTTATGGAACCTTTCATGTTGATTGAATAATGGAGCCTCCTCCCATTGAACTTTCAGCCAAGTCCATGATCTAGGGTTTGGGTTGGGTTAAGGTCTCAGGGATACTTGTTTATAGTTTACTATGATGTATGTATATGTTTAAGCATCTCGCAAGAATTTTTATGTTACCTAAAACCCTAGCTTTATGTGTTATGTAACATGACTTTGTATGTTAAGTTATGTGCTATGATTATTCAGGAATGTGTTAGACCATATACCAGGAACATATGTAATTGATGTAGGCTTCATGCTATATAGAATAATGCATGTAGGATGTTAAATGCCTATAATAGATATATGGTTATGAAGGTCTATACATGTCCTATGATGAATGCCATGAACCTAGGTAATGTTGAATATCATGAACCTACGTAGTATGTATCATGTTCATATGAATCTTACCCATGCATGCTTATGATGGATACTATGATTAAGTATGCTAGATGATATGTATCATGTATGAAATGCATGTTTACCTTATGTACCATGATCATGCAAGCTTTATGAACCAAGATGATGTTTATGCCTGGAGGCATAATTATGTATGTATGTCATGTTTTATGAATGAAGATGATGAATGAAGATAATGTTTATGCCTTCAAGGCATAATGATGTTATGTATCAAGTATGAATGAGGAAATGCCAAGTATGCTTATGTTATGCTCCATGTAACAAGATTATGTTTATGTCTTAAGATATGTTATGTATGTCTATGAATGATGAAGCATGCAAAGTTATTTTACTTTATGAATGGGCTTGTACCGGACCGAAGTAAGGGTCCAAGGGATGGGCACCTTAAGAATGCCTCGATTCTGGACTACCATAGCTGTCCACGGTTCTGGGACTACCGCAGTTGTCCAACAGGGATGGGCACCTTAAGAACGCCTCGGTTCTGGAACTATCGTAGTTGTTCCTACCCTAGTAGGTCGAGACTAGCTACCTCGCATTTACTTAGAGATGCGCGCATATGATGTATGTATGTGTACAAGCCGGGGACCCCTATGATATTATGATTATGTTTAAGTATTTATAAGTATGATTTTCAAATAAGCATCCTTATGTATATGCATTTGACTCATGCATCTATTCATGTTATGCATCATGTCATGTTAAATGTTCATATGCTTATGTTTTATGTTAAGAATATGCCTATGTTTTAAGACCATGTCAAGTTAAATGTTTTATATGCTTACGATTCATGTTAAGAACCATGTCCTGTTAAATGTTTCATATGCTTATGTTTTATATGACGTATGATTTTTTAGTAAGTAGGAAAGGGTCTTACTAAGCCTATGTGCTTATAGTCTTATTTCCTTATAACACAGATCAAGCAAGAGGTTATTAAGGGAAGCAGCAGGAGGGGCAAGAGCGTGTGTGTGGCAGTGACATGGCAAAGGAAAGAGAAAAAGGATTCTCATATTTATACTTGTTGCATATCTTATGTTTTGAAACGCCTTCTTAGGTTCTATGCTATACTTATGATAGTTATGCCTAAAGAATAACTTACTACTTATGATGCTTATGGATGAGTTATGGAATGTTTATATCATGATGCTACGTATGATGTTAAGATGCTAAGTTACAATGTCACCATGTTCATGAATGATAGTTAAGGCATATATATATGATTCAAGTATTAGTTGCATGGTTAAACGCATATGCATAAAGTTCTAAATTATCCCGCTGCATTAAGATATTCATATGCGTATATGTATGTTAGCGTAACGCCGTCTCTCGCCACACCGTAAGGTCTGGGTAAAGGCGGGCGTTACACGTAGCGCTTGAACGAAAAGCTTTGGAGCGTATGAAAGTTGTGTTGTTGAAGCCTTGGGGTCGAGCCCCTTTTTTAGTACTCCATCGGGCGCCTGATGGCTTGGGGGCGCCTGACACGTGCCCTTCGATCCGGAAACCCTTATCCGCTGGCTCGATCAGCGTTTATCCTCCCCTCTTGGGCGCCTGAGCTGATGGGGGCGCCCGTGAGCTCACGGGCGCCTAATCCTCCTTGGTTCAGTGGCTTCGCAGCTGGTTTTTGGTTTTTGCCTTCACCCTTAGGCGCCCGTATCCTTACGGGCGCCTGACTCCATTCGGGCGTCTAGGCCCAGTGATGAACCTTCACTTGTAGACGATCAGTCCTTCGACCCTGCTAATAAGGTTAGTCCCAAAAACATGATAAGTAGTAATTACAGTCGTAGCTGTCTTGGTTCTGACTTCGGGTCTCCCAAATGGAACCCTAGGTCGAACCGACGCCTACTATTCTCTCGACGGAGAGCGCGTCCTCACCTACTCCTCTCAGGAGAGTTTACCTTTTGCCAACCGGCTCCTCCGGTTGGACTTTTGCCCGATTCACCTGACCAGGTCATCGTGCCCAACTTCCGGTCAGGTCTTCGATGCCCAGCCCCTTGCCAAGACTTCGTGCCCAGTCCTCGACTAGGACTTCTTTGCCTACTTCCAGTCAGCTCTTCTTGCCCAGTTCTTGACCAGGACTTTTTTGCCCAGCCCTTTGCCAGGACTTCTTGCCTAGTGTACCTAGGGCTTCTTCCTGCACACTTAGTAAACAAAATTAGAACACAATAACATCTTAACTCTTGAACCCTTTGCCATTATCAAAACTCAGATTCGACTTAGGTGCTGCCTGCACCAACAATCTCCCCCTTTTTGATTTATGGCAACCCGGTTCAAAAAGTTAAGTTAAACAACAGAAAAATAGGTAAAGTATCAGTTATAATTTCCTCCCCTGGATGAAATCTCCCCCTGAGTTTTTCAAACATTCGTGGGGTTTTTGAAAAAGTTTCTAATTCTTTGTTGAGAATTTTTCCAGGTTTTCAATACTTAAAAATTTTTCAAAACGGGATTTAGAAAAATTTTCCAAAATATTTTGAGTTGGGCACTTAGAAAATTTTCAACCATATTTAGCACTTAGAAAATTTTCAACACACTTAGAAAATTTTCTAACAGAAAAAAAATTTTAGAGTAAGTACTTAAAAATAATTTTTGAAAACACTTTTGAGTTAAGGAAGAATTTTTGAAACACTTAGTTTTTACACTTTAGAAAAAATTTCTAAATTGATTTTGAAGTTTTAATACTTAGAAAATTTTCAAGCAGTTTTAATACTTCGAAAAAATTTTCAAGCACAATTTTCAGTTTTATAACTTAGAAAAATTTTCCAGAAAATTTTCAGATTAAGTACTTAGAATAATTTTGAAAACACAACAAACAAAGCTTTTCAAAAAGAACTTAAGTACTTAGAGAACTTTACTTTGTGAAAAAGGAGATAAAAGTGTTTGGAAAAAAAAGATTTAATTGAAAAAAAATTAAATTTTAAAATCTTTTTTTCTCTCCTTTCCAATCTTTCCCCCTTTGCCATATATCAAAAAATATAGCAAGAAAAATGAGTAATCAAAATAAGGTGCTATACTGAACCAATTCTAAGTTTAAACTGGACCAAATCAATTTGAATTTCTTCTTTCGGGTCCTGTTTAACCCAGTCAGCTACTTACTAATTGTTATAAACAACAGCTTTCGCTAGAGTTAGTCAAGTTAAGTGATTTGATCAAGTTAGATTTTTTAAGCTTGACAATTAACCTAATTACTATTTAATTGGTATTTAGTGCCCCAATTACTGCAGATGCACTGACTTAAAGCATCTTGAATCAAGGCAAAGACCTAAGCATCTCAACCCATTCTAGGTTATCAATCAAAAGTACCCTAGGGTGCTTGTGAGATGCTGGCTTCTAAATCTATAGGTGCATGCAGTTCTAGGGTTAGGGCCTAGGCTAAGTCCATTTGCGAAAAAGCCCTAGTTTTGAAGGGGTAAGTTTTAAAAAAAAATAAGTCGGAAAATCATTTTAAATAAATAAAAATGATTTTTCAAATTAAATAAGAAATGATTAAAAAAATGATACTAAGTTTTTGAAAAGAAACATAATTAGAGCAGTCTTATTCTACCAAGCATAACCCTAACTGCCTTCTTAGTGAGCTGAATTCAGACTCAAGTAAGGGTTTGGTGAATATATCAGCTAAGTTGGATTTTGAGTCTATATGCTTAAGGACTATCTCACCCCTGGCTACATGATCTCTTACGAAGTGGTGTTTAACTTCTATGTGTTTAGTTCTAAAGTGTTGGATTGGGTTCTTAGTTAGGTTAATCGAACTTATATTATCAATGTAGACTTGGGTTTGGGTGTAGTCAAGCTGGAAGTCCTTAAGAGTGTGCATCATCCATAAGAGTTGTGCTACACACTCTCCTAAAGCAACATACTCAGCTTCGATTGTGGATAGAGTTACGCAGTGTTGCTTTCTGCTGCACCAACTCACTAGACTATTTCCTAAAAGTTGGCAGCTTCCACTTGTACTCTTTCTATCTAGTTTGCAACCAGCATAGTCAGAATCCGAGTATCCTGACAGGTCAAAAGTTGAGGTCCTAGGATACCAAATCCCTACATTTAGGGTGCCCTTGATGTATCTAAGTATTCTTTTTAGGGCTGCTAAGTGCGTTTCCTTAGCACAGGTTTGGTATCTAGCACACATTCCTACAGCAAAAAGGATATCAGGTCTACTGGCTGTAAGGTAAAGTAGACTACCAATCATACTTCTATATAGTTTAAGGTCTACGGGTTTACCATCAGGGTCACTATCTATTTTTACATTTATGGTCATAGGGGTTCTTATACTTTTGGAGTTATTCATTTTAAATTTCTTTATTAACTCCTTAGAATATTTGGATTGATGGACATAATTTCCATCCCTAGTTTGCTTAATTTGTAATCCTAAAAAGAAGTTGAGCTCATCAACTAAGCTCATTTCAAATTCGATTTCCATTATTTTTACAAATTCTTTTAAGAAATTTGAGTTGGTGGATCCAAAAATTATATCATCAACATAAATTTGGGCAATAAAGATGTCTTTTTCTAAGGTTTTAACAAAAAATGTTGAGTCAATTTATCCTTGGTTAAATTCCTTAGAAATGAGGTAGGTTGATAGGCGTTCATACCATGCCCTAGGTGCTTGTTTTAGTCCATATAGTGCCTTATTGAGTCTGTAAATATGGTCAGGTTTTTCTAAGTCCTCAAAACCGGAAGGTTGTCCTACATAGACTTATTCTCTAATAAATTCATTTAGAAAAGCTGACTTTACATCCATTTGGTAGAGTTTAAATCCTTTATAGGCTGCAAAGGCTAGCAACATTCTAATAAACTCAAGTCTGGCTACTGGGGCATAGGTTTCGTCACAGTCTAACCCTTCGACTTAACTGAACCCCTTAGCTACTAAGCGGGCTTTATTTCTAACTATTTCCCCTTGGTCATTTAGCTTATTCCTAAATACCCACTTAGTGTCAATGATGGATTTGCCCTCAGGTTTAGATACTAGTTCCCAGACTTGGTTCCTTTCAAATTGGGCTAATTCCTCTTGCATTGCTATGATCCAATCAGGATCAGGTAAGGCTTCCTTTATAGTCTTAGGTTCGATTTTCGAAATTAGTGCAATCTGACTAAGATTTCTATAGGAAGACCTAGTTCTGACTCCTAGGGTTGGATCACCCACAATTTGATCAGTTGGATGACTGAGTCTGGGTTTCTTAGTTCTTCTATTGCTTGGTTCAGCCTCAGGTCCGGCTGGATGGTTTGGTTCATCTACTTGGGTTGGTTCAATTGTTGGTTCAGTTAACTCAGTAGTTGATTCTATAGTTAGTTCATTTAGAGGTTCAACCAGTGGTTCAGTAATTTGTTCATTATCTTCATGATCAATATTTGATGGATTTAGATCTGGATTATCAGATTTTGAATTAATTTCCTCATTAAATATTAGATTTGTTGTTTCTTCAATTTTGTTAGTTTGTTTATTGTAAACCCTATAGGCCCTACTTGTTGTTGAATATCCTAAGAAGACCCCTGGATTTGACTTAGATTGGAATTTACCTAGGTAGTCCTTGGTGTTTAGGAAATGAACTTTGCACCCAAAGACCTTTAGGTAATGTAGGTTTGGAAGTCTATGGTAGTATAATTCATAGGGAGTTTTATTGTGTCGTTTGTTAACTGGACCCTATTTTGGATATAGCAAGTCGTACTAATTGCTTCTGCCCAAAATTGGTTAGCTAGATTGAATTCATTGAGCATAGTCCTAGCGGCTTCCTGTAGGGTTCTATTTTTCCATTCTACTATCCCATTTTGTTGGAGGGTTCTAGGACACGAAAATTCGTGTATATACCCGTTCACTCTATAAAATTCCTCGAACATTTGATTTTCAAACTCTCCCCCGTGATCACTCCTAAGTCTTTTGATTTTGGTATCATTTTGATTTTCAATTATCTTACAAAAATCAATAAACAGGTTTAGGGTTTCATCCTTAGTCTTTAGGAACCTAACCCAAGTAAACCTAGAGTAATCATCTATAATTACTAGGCAGTACCGGTTTCCGCTTAGTGACTTGGCTCCATGTGAATCAAATAGGTCAAGGTGCAGGAGCTCAATTGTAGTTTGAGTTAGATCTGATTGAATTTGTTTGTGATTAGACCTGGTTTGTTTACCTTGGTTGCATGATTCACATATTATGTTTTCATGGTTCTTAATTTTTGGTATTCCTTTAATTAAACCAAGTTGGGTTATTTTTGATATTAATCTTAGATTAGTATGACCTAATCTCCTATGCCAGAGCTTTGATTCTTCTACCTGAGTTAAGAAGCATTTAGGTTCTACGGGTAGGTTTATAGTGTAAACGTTATTTCTCCTAGTGCCCTTAAGCATGACTTCTGAGTCTTGCATATTTCTAATTAGGCAGTCAGAGTTGGTAAAGGTAACTACATAGCCAGTATCACATAATTGACTTATACTAAGCAAATTAAACTTAAAGTTCTCAACCAAAAGTACCTTTTTAATTACAAAATCATATTTGAGTTCAATGTTACTTGACCCAATAACTTTGAGTGTAGCATTGTTGTCAAATGCTACTGAGCCTATGTGACGACCCCTTAACTTCTCTCCCTTAAAGGGGACGCCACTTTTACTTAACCTTAACTTTACCTTATTCTTAGCCTTAGGTTACAACTACTTGACTTCCCTTAACTTGCTCTGATTTTTTTTTCTTTTAAAAAAAAACTTTCATTTTATTTGCTTTGCGAGGCTTTGACCCCTAGACCTCTTAGTTGCAAAACTAAAACACTAACCATCTGCCCTACAACACTTTCCTTTTAATGGTACCAGTCGACTGCTAGATAGCCAGTCGACTGGTGTCAGCCACAGAAACTTTCTGTGCCCGGCACCAGTCGACTGGCCTCTTGGCAGTCGACTGGTGCATCGAACAGAAACTTTCTGTTCGATAGGGCAGTCGACTGGTTCTGAACCAGTCGACTGGCACGCCTGAAACCTACATTTACAGACCTGGGAACTCCTTTCAAGGGTCCATAATTCATACACTCCAAAGTATATAAATAAATAACTCCAAATCTATACTCTATACTAGTTTTATGAACATCTTAGCAACTCAAAACGAATCCAATAACTTGAAATTAGGATTTCTACGAAATTTAACAAACTTATCAAAACACATGCAATCTCTACTAACTTTGTACCCAACTTTGACTCCATGTAAAGTTTAAATAAGGTAATCACATCCTACCAATCCAAAACATCAACCATAAGTTTCTATAAATCAAAACACCTCTAAGACTTATCCCAAAGATCTCTTCCACGGTTCCGCCGCCACTGAACATCAATGCAAGTCCCGTTCGCCTCCATAGCTTATGCTTTTTCTTTACCTTTATCTGCAATAGAAGGAAATGCAACTAATAAGCGAATTGCTTAGTAAGTAAATCCTAACTCATAAATCCATACGATAAATGATAAACATGCTCTTATCAAAGAATGCTTGCTTCAAAATACATGCACTTGGAAGTATTTGCACATAGGAACTTTCATACACTTATCATGCTCAATCATGCTTGAAAACATTTACTAGCATCAAAACACTTGCAAACTTAACATGCTCATGATTTCTTTTGAAACTTACTAATGATACATTTCCATACTTTAAAACACTAACTTCTTTGCTCTTTCTCTTTAACATGCTTATAACATAACCATGTCAACATACATAACCAAAAACATACACTCAAGGAAAATTGAAACACTTACATATACTCATATACTTCAAAATAATAATCAACTTTCTCAGGCCTTGACACTGTACCATGGTATCAATATACCAATTGCGCGCTTCTCTATTAGGTTGCAGGATAGCTAGCCACCGCACCTTATTAGAGCTTCTTTCTAAGTTTCTGTGGGCCTTCCATTTGCCCGATACATGTCACTTTCCGAAAATAAAATACTTTCTTACTATAATACTTATACGTATCAAACTATCTTACTTTTGCATAAATTTTGCACTTAACACCTTTACCTTTCTTACTTGAGACTTTCATCGAGCACCTTGCGTTCCCTTAATCCCAACCTCATTTTTGAGAGTTTTCAAGAATTAAATCTTATCATGCTTAGCTTACATACACCAAATCAAAACCAATTAAATTTTTATCATGAGAAAACATGCATCTTTAAAAACTTAAAACACACGATAACCATAATCTTAAAGCATGCATCATAAAACATGGTTCTACAACAAGAACTTACATACGAAAACTACTCCTATTGCAGGTAAGTGATCTACTTACCCTTTGTTTGAAGAAAACTCACTAAGTATATGAAAAACCCTAGCGTAAGACTCCTTTTCTCTTCCTTGCAAGAAACTTCACTCCTTGGCCCTAGGAAGGAACCCTAGGTTCTCTACTCAAGAGGAAGAAGGAGGAGGAGGAAGAAAATCCTTGCTTTCTCCCAGTTTTCCCAGCCCCTCTTGCTCCCTGTTTGCGCCAACCCTAATCACCCAAAGAAGGGATTAATCGCAACTTAAGTGGAAGTTGAAACACTTCCTCATGAAAAGGGCTTACTCAACTATAACATTAATTCGCTTCATCCTTTTCTGTGCTTGATACCCTTGCCCTGCTGTTTACCCCGACTCCTACTCCAAGGCCCACGGTCGTTGACCGTTTACTTTGGGCAATTCTATATAAGCGCAAAATCAGTTTACAAGAATAGATTTACAAGTATAGCACTATCAAAATAAAAGGAACTCTTCTTTTACCGACGTCCGGTTGTAGGTTGACTTTCCGGAGCAGCAGGACGTCGTCGGCTCGAGTTGGGCAGTTTCTGGAGCAAGGTGTGAACACAGAAGAGCGTGGAAGCGTTGAGCGAATTGATGTTGGAAGCCTGGGGTCGAGGACCCTTTATATAGGGCCTGGGGGCGCCCGGGATGTCGGGGGCGCCCCCCACGTGGCGTTTGATCCGGTGGTAGCTCGGTCGCCGTCTGATCCCATTATCCTCGGAATCCGATTTGACCGGGGCGCCCGGAGGGCTCGAGGCGCCCGGATTGACCGGTCAAAGCCTCATCTCCTCGGCTTCGCAGGGATGCGCTTCGGCAGCTGGCAGTGGGGGCGCCCGCGACACGCGGGGCGCCCGCGACAAGCGGGGCGCCCGCGACAAGCGGGGCGCCCGGAGCATCCGGGGCGCCCCGAATCTAGCTGTCGAGGCGCGTTGAGGTTCTTGCAGACTTGGTTTGACCTTGGGGGCGCCCGGATCATCCGGGGCGCCCTGCTCAGCTTCTGCCTCACTCCTTTGAGGCTCTCTGAGCTACAGATACTCAGTCCTTCGATCCTGCATCCAGGGTTAGTCCAAATAACAATTATATTATTATTTTATACAGCCTTAGCTGTCTTGGTTCTGACTTTGGTCTCCAAAATGGAGTCCTAGGTCGAACCGACGCCTACTGTTCCCTCGACGGGGAACGCGTCCTCACCTACTCCTCTCGGGAGAGTTTACCTGATGCCAACCGCCCCTTTGGTTGGACTTTTGCCTAATGGTCCTTTGTCAGGTCTTGGGTGTCGAGCTGTCCTTCGCTCGGTGCCTAGCATTCCTTCGCTAGGGCTTTGATGCTGGCAATCCTTCGCCAGTTGCCTAGCAGTCTTTCGCTAGGGCTTGGATACTGGCTGTCCTTCGCCAGTTGCCTAGCAGTCCTTCGCTAGGTCTTTTCTACTGGCAGTCCTTCGCTAGGGCTTTGCCACTGGCAGTCCTTCGCCAGTTGCCTAGCTGTCCTTTGCTAGGGCTTTTCCTGCACACATGATTAACTTGTTAGAAAACAAGAAAGACTTAACTTTTGACCTATGTTGCCATTATCAAAACACAGGTTTGACTTAGATGCATTCTGCACCAACAATCTCCCCCTTTTTGATTTATGGCAACCTTAGTTCAAAAAGTTAAGTTTAAGCAAAACATGAAAAAGTTTTAACTTTTGTTCTCTCCCCCTGGAAGGAATCTCCCCCTAGATTTTTCAAAAATTCGTGGGGTTTTTAAAAAAACTTATTTGTACTTGACAACCTTTTTGAAAATGTTAGCTTAAGTAAGAGTTTCAGTTTTAATACTGAAAAACTTAAGCTTTAGAGTACTTAACATTTTAAGAGATTTCGAAACTAGAGTACTTTGGGCAAAATTTTGAAGACTTTTACGATATTTTGAAACTTAGTCAAAATTTTGACAACTTTAGGAACTTAAGTACTTAGACCAAATTTTGAAAACTTTAGGAACTTAAGTACTTAGACCAAATTTTGAAAACTTTAGGAACTTAAGTACTTAGGCCAAATTTTGAAAACTTTAGAGAAATTTTGAAAAGACTTGAATACTTAGCAAAATTTTGACAGCTTAAGTATTTTAAATAAATAAAAATTTTGAAAGCAACCTTTTTGAAAGCTTAAGTATTTTTCAAAAAATTTTGAATAAGTAAAACTTTTTGAAAGCAATCTTTTTGAAAGCTTAAGTATTTTTCAAAAAATTTTGAATAAGTAAAACTTTTTGAAAGCAATCTTTTTTGAAAGCTTAAGTATTTTTCAAAAAATTTTGAATAAGTAAAACTTTTTGAAAGCAATCTTTTTGAAGGCTTAAGTATTTTTCAAACAATTTTGAATAAGTAAAACTTTTTGAAAGCAATCTTTTTGAAGGCTTAAGTATTTTTCAAAAAATTTTGAATAAGTAAAACTTTTTGAAAGCAAACTTTTTGAATAAAGGATAGAGTATAGAAAATTTTGAAAATTTAAAAATTTGAAAATTTTACTCTCTCCTTTCCTATCTCTCCCCCTTTGTCATATATCAAAACAAATAAAAATAGCATAGATAAAGGAAATAAATAAGAGTTTGCTGTAATGAACCAATTCATAATTTGATTTACACTAAATCAATCAATTTTCTCTGTAGGGACCTGTCTAACCCAATTAGCTACTTACTAACTGTTATAAACAGTAGTTTTTGCTAGGGTTAGTCAAGTTAAGTGTTTCTGTTCAAGTTAGATTTTCTAAACTTGACACTTAACTTGATTGCTATATAAGTTGTATTTAGTGCCCCAATTACTGCAGATGCACTGATTTAAAGTATCTTGAATTAAGGCAAAGGCCTAAGCATCTCAACCCTTTCTAGGTTATCAATCAAAAAGTATCCTAAGGTGCTTGTGAGATGCTGGCTTCTAAGTCTATAGGTGCATGCAGTTCTAGGGTTAGGACCTAGGCTAAGTCCATTTTCGAAAAACCCTAATTTTTGAAGGGGGTAGTTTTTTAAAACATAAAACTAAGTCGAAAGTGAAAACTGATTTTAAAATTAAGTGAAACAGTTTTTCAAAACAACTTTTAAAAACAATTTTAAATTAAGCCAAAAAAATAATCTATTCTACAAGGCACAATCCTAACTGCCTTCTTAGTGAGCTGAACTCAGACTCAGGTAAGGGTTTTGTGAATATATCAGCTAGGTTGGATTTAGAGTCAATGTATTTAAGTACTATTTCACCCCTGGTTACATGGTCTCTTACAAAATGATGTTTGACTTCTATATGTTTGGTTCTGGAGTGTTGAATTGGGTTCTTGGTTAAATTAATTGAACTTATATTGTCAATAAACACTTGAGTTTGGGTGTAGTTGAGCTGGAAGTCCTTAAGTGTGTGCATCATTCATAAAAGTTGAGCAACACACTCTCCTAATGCCACATACTCAGCTTCAGTTGTGGATAGAGCCACACAGTGTTGTTTTCTGCTGCACCAACTGACTAGACTCTGACCTAACAGTTGGCAGCTTCCACTTGTGCTCTTTCTATCTAATTTACATCCAGCATAGTCAGAATCTGAGTATCCGGTTAAAGCAAAAGTTGAGATCCTAGGATACCAAATCCCTACATTTAGGGTGCCATTTACATATCTCAGTATTCTTTTTAGGGCTGCTAAGTGCATTTCCTTAGCACAGGTTTGGTATCTAGCACACATCCCTACAGCAAACAGAATATCAGGTCTACTGGCTGTAAGGTACAGTAGGCTACCTATCATACTCCTATAGAGTTTAAGATCTACTGGTTTACCATCAGGGTCACTATCTATTTTTACATTAGTGGCCATGGGGGTACTTATACTTTTAGAGTTATCCATTTTAAATTTCTTTATTAATTCTTTAGCATATTTGAATTGATGAACGTAGTTACCATCCCTAGTTTGTTTAATTTGTAAGCCTAGGAAAAAGGTAAGCTCACCAACTAAGCTCATTTCAAATTCATCTTCCATTATCTTGACAAATTCTTTTAGAAAGTTGGTGTTGGTGGATCCAAAGATTATGTCATCTACGTAAATTTGGGCAATAAATATATCTTTTCCTAGGGTTTTAATAAATAATGTTGAGTCAATTTGGCCTTGTTTAAATTCTTTAGAAGTTAAATAGGTTGATAATCGTTCGTACCAGGCCCTAGGTGCTTGTTTTAACCCATATAGTGCTTTAGTTAGTTTGTAAACGTAATTAGGTTTGTATAGGTCCTCAAACCCTGGGGGTTGTCCTACATAAACTTCTTCTTTTATAAATTCATTTAAAAAGGCTGACTTTACATCCATTTGATATAATTTGAATCCTTTATGGGATGCAAAGGCCAATAACATTCTAATGGACTCAAGTCTAGCTACTGAGGCATATATTTCATCATAGTCTAGTCCCTCTACTTGGCTGAATCCCTTAGCTACTAAGCGGGCTTTATTTCTGACTATTTCTCCTTGATCATTTAGCTTGTTCCTAAAGACCCACTTAGTATCTATGATGGATTTATCTTCAGGTTTAGGTACTAATTCCCAGACTTGGTTTCTCTCGAATTGAGCTAGTTCTTCTTGCATCGCTATGATCCAATCAGGATCAGGTAGGGCTTCTTCTATAGTTTTGGGTTCAATTTTTGATATCATAGCTATTTGACTAAGGTTCCTATAGGAAGACCTAGTCCTGACTCCTAGAGTTGGATCACCCACAATTTGATCGGTTGGGTGACTAAGTCTGGGTTTCTTGGTTCTCCTAGAGCTTGGTTCAGCCTCAGGTCCGGCTGGATGGTTTGTTTCGATTCTTTGGGCTGGTTGATTTGTTGGTTCAATATTTGTTTCAGTTGGTTCAATGGTTAACTCGTTTAAGGGTTCAATTAAGGGTTCATTATTTTCTTGGTCAGAGTGTGATGAAGTTAAATCTGGATTATTAGATGTTGAATTGATTTCTTCATCAAAAATTAAGTTTGTAGTTTCTTCAATTTTCTTAGTTTGTTTGTTATAAACTCTATAGGCTCTACTTGTGGTTGAGTATCCTAGGAAGATACCAGGGTTTGACTTGGATTGAAATTTTCCTAAATAGTCTTTGGTGTTTAGGATATGGATTTTACATCCAAAGACCCTTAGGTAATGTAAATTTGGTAGTCTATGGTAGTATAATTCATAGGGGGTTTTGTTGTGTCGCTTGTTAATTAAAACCCTATTTTGGATATAACAGGCTGTACTAATTGCTTCTGCCCAAAATTGGTTTGCTAGATTAAATTCGTTGAGCATAGCCCTAGCGGCTTCTTGTAAGGTTCTATTCCTTCGCTCAACTATCCCATTTTGTTGGGGGGTTCTAGGACATGAAAATTCATGTAAATACCCATTTATTTTACAGAATTCTTCGAATCGTTGATTCTCAAATTCTCCCCCGTGATCACTCCTAAGTCTTTTTATTTTAGTGTCGTTTTGATTTTCAATTAGTTTACAGAATTCAACAAATAGGTTTAGGGTTTCATCTTTGATTTTTAGGAACCTAACCCAGGTAAACCTAGAGTAATCATCAACTATTACTAAGCAGTATCGGTTCCCGCTTAGTGACTTGGCTCCATGTGAATCAAATAGGTCAAGGTGCATGAGCTCAAGTGTAGTTTGAGTTAAGTCAGATTGAATAAGTTTGTGAGTGGATTTGGTTTGTTTGCCTTGATTACATGATTCACATATTAGGTTTTCATTATTTTTGATTTTGGGGAGACCTTTGATTAAGCCAAGTTGGTAATTTTTGATATAGTTCTTACATTGGTATGACCTAATCTCCTATGCCAGAGGTTTGTTTGTTCTAATTGTGTTAACATACATTTGGGTATAAGGGGAAGATTTATAGTGTACACATTGTTTTTCCTAGTGCTCTTAAGTATGATTTCTGAGTTTTGTTCATTTCTAATCAGGCAGTTAGAATTATTGAAAGTAACTATATAACCAGTATCACATAACTGACTTATGCTAAGCAAGTTAAAATTAAAGTTTTCAACCAATAGAACTTTCTTAATAATGAAATCAGATTTAAGCTCAATATTACCTGACCCAATTACCTTGAGTGTAGCATTATTGCCAAATGTCACTGAGCCTAGGTTTTTGAGTTTGAGCTTGGTGAACTTCAATTTATCTCCAGTCATGTGTCTGGAGCAACCGCTATCCAACATCCATTGGTCCAAATCTTTATGTTCCTACGCATAAAGAATTTTCTTGATTTGGATCCAATTAGAATCAGGAATAGCATAAATTTAGTTTCACTGCCTAGTCTGTCTCACCCAAATCTAGGATTTTCAATCACGTTAACCTTATGGTTTTCGTGAGACAGATTTTGATAGTTAGGAGTTATTTTGAAAAGTTTGATTAATTTTGAAAATAATTAAATTTTGAAAACTTAATTATTTTTGAAATGTTTGAAAAGATGTTTGAATCTACACTTAGCTGAAATTTTGTGTTAGATTCGAATTTGACAAAAATTACTTTGAATTTGAATTTCAAAAATTGGCTTCCAGGTCTTGGCGAAGCACTAGGCCTTCTTTGGCCGAAGCCTTATGGGATCATCCACCCTTTCCTTGACAAAGCCTTTTAATGAAATTTCATTTTCAAAATCAATTTTTGAAAAATTTGTGGTCTAACTAGCTTGGGTTTTGGATCAGTAGCTTCGGCTAGTTCCGCCAGTCTAAAGAGACCAAGTGAACTTGATCTTATTAGAATTGGTTTCCCCAACGTACTATCATCTCACCTCCACCCAATACTATGTTGTCAAGTTTCAGTTAAGTTTGTTCAGTCCTTAACTAACCTAAGTCTAAGCATGGTAAATTGCAGAAATTAAATAAACAATCATCCAAGCAATTTAAATCAATAATAATAAGTTCATCTAATAATGAAAATGGTTTTCAGTTTGGCTCCCCCTGGACTAAAGCCACGGTGATGGTTAGACAAGATGTGAATCTTGTGCTTGGGGATCCAATACTGATTTGATCCAGTCGGTTTGTTCAGGCATAGTTTAGGTACCCATGCCTGAATTTTACCTCTGGACTGATTCAGTACAGCAAGGTATGATCTTTGCCGAGATTTGGTTCTGTAGCCCAATCCGGATCGATTTAGAACTGATTTCTGTTTTCCAAGGATCATGTCAAGACCCTTGGAACCAGATGTAAATCGTTCTAATGCTGATCTAAGATCCTTAACCTGAGTTTTCATGGAGGAGTTTTCCTTTTCAAGTTTTTCAACTTGAGCAGGAGTTCCTTCCTGAACCTTCTCGGTTAAGGGTTTAGAGTCAGCTCCCTCTTTCAGGAGTTTTACTTCCTGTCGGAGGGACTCGACTCGGAGTTGGCTTTTGGTCAAATCTCGAGAAAGAAAAGAAATTAAATCACTTAATTGCGATCTATTAAAACCAGTTACCTTAATTTCTCCGTCTTCTGTGAAGGTCAGCTCGCCGTCTTCTTGTTCTGTTTCTGATTCGGTTTCGACTTTATCTGAGGCGGTTAGAGCTAGAAGATTGGACTGGGGTGCCTCTCTTCTTCTTCTGAGGACATTCGTCCCATGTGCTTGGAGTGCCTTTTTCCGTCTTGTTTTCTTGGACTCCTTTAGATTTAGACATTCTGACTTATAGTGGCCCTTTTTCTTGCACTCATAGCAGGTCACATTGGGCTTGTTTGCGGGTTCAGTTGGTTCGTCCTTTCTTCGGTCGGTTTTCTGTTTGTTGGTTCGGTTCTTCAGCTCCTTGTAATAGCTTCGAGCGAGCCGGACCAGCTTAGTTTGATCTCCATCTTCTTCTTCTGAGTCTGAGTCAGAGTTAGACTCAGTTTCGGGTTCAGGCTTCTTCTTCGTAGTCCTTCCTGCTTTACCTGCAACGAAAACAATACTTTTCTCGACCATATTGGTGTTAGTTTGTTCGTGCAGTTCTAGTTCGGAAAATAATTCGTCTAATTTTATTTTAGAAAGATATCTAGAGACCTTGTACGCATCTACCATAGATGCCCACAAGGTACTTCTAAGGAAAGCGTTTAGGGTATACCTTATTAGGTCACGGTTTT
>JAGFNQ010000648.1:0-33101 GCA_024364735.1 Boesenbergia rotunda
GTGTGCTCTTCATTGGTGGCGCAAGTGAGGTGAGCCTCATCATCACGACGCTTGTTGTAGTATTCGGACGCATAATGCCCCATTTTCTCATGAGCGTCACTGCCGTTGCCGCTAATGCCTCCTGCACTATCTTGACGCAGCGTACCACGACCACGACTGCGCCCTCGCCCACACCCATGCCATTTGCCATGACTAGGCCTGCTGGAACCCACGCCCCTTGCCTCCTGATGAAGTGTCAACGTTGCTCTCCTTCTGTCGCATTTGCCATGCAGCATGAGTAATAGGAGCTGATCCTCAGTGTTGTTGGTGTTGCCGTGTAATCGTCATAATGTTTGTTCCTCATACGCCTTCAGTCGCCCTATAGTTTCTCAAATGGTATGGTCTCAAGGTCTTGGAACTGCTTAATACCAGCAACAACAGGGAAAAATGTATCGGGGACAGAATCGAATAACTTCTTGACCCAAGAGGAATCTTCAAGCGTGACACCAAGAGTGGAGAACTTGTTGCTCATGGCGCTGAGTTTGCTAGCAAACTCATCAATTGTCTCGGTCTCCTTCATCCGGATGGTATCAAACTCGCTCTTCAGCATTTGTACGCGTGACTTCTTCACCCAATCACTACCTAGCTACCTCATCTTGAGGCTGTCCTAGGCTTCATTCGTTGTATTCTTTTTTGTGATATGGAGAAGGATGTCTTCAGGGACACACTGCAAGATGTATGCGCGCGTCTTTTTGTCATTCTTTGCATCCACCTGTACTCCTTCCGCTGGTTCCACCGCCTCCTAGACTCCCTGGGCATCAAAAATCGATTTTGTTTTTATTGCCCACACAATGTAATTGTGGGGGCTTAACATTGGATAGGAAAACGACACTCTGCCATTCTCGTTCGCAGCATATTGTGGGATACTCAATATTTTATGGAATTATGGATTCTGCAGCATATTGTGGGATACTCAACATTTTATGGAATTGTGGATTCTTGGGTGTTCAATACTATCTAGCTCTGATACCAAATGTTGACTCAGAATATGTGAATAGTATACCCAAAAATACACACACTGATATGCAGGAAGTACTGAGTAAGGAAAAACTAACTTTAGGAAAAAATTCTTACAATAAGTGGTTTTCTACAATTACATTCGATAAACTTTTATACTTAATTAAATATATACCACAAGTCATAAAACTAACACTATTAAAATCATAAAAATAGGAAATAAAAATTAACACCACTAAAATCATAAAACTAACACCAGATGTGGTGATTCAATCTTGTGCGATTACTTGATCACGTTCGAATTATTTGCTCACACTTCTTCCCCTGCTCCCAGAACTTCCGCAGTCCAGCACTTACGGCGACGGGATCCTGCTGCTGGCTGTGCAGGCGACCCGCTTCCCGGAGCGCGGCGTCGTGATCGGCATCACCGTGCACCACGCCGCCTGCGACGGCTCGAGCATGATTCGGTTCTTGTCCGCGTGGGCCACCGCGTGCGTAGCGGCTGGACTGGCGCCGCCGCCATTGATTGACAGGAGTATGATTTCAGATCCCGACGATCTCTACTCTTTCATAATTTATATGTTATTTCTTTGGAAGTTTTAGCTCACAATTCAGTAATATATTTGTCTTTCCAATTCATCTAAAGGACAAATATACAGTGTTATTGAAGTAGTGACCTAACATAAAAAATATAGAATTTTCTTGTATTAAAAAAATTCAAATGGATTACCGAGCATAATAAGCAATCACCGACTACTATAAAAAAATTAGATTTGTAACCAGTATTTTTTTTTTTTCAAATAGAATGTGAATTTTAGAATATTAATTTCTAGACCGCTCATTGCGAATGCTTCACGATTTATCTTGATGATCAATGAAAAACATCCGTGAAACCGAGTTGATCATCCCAAATTAATTTGCTACTGATCCTGTCGCGAAGCAAGATGGACGCCCCTACAGCTGGATGAGCCTCCGGGGAGCGCGAAGTCGCTGAGATGACTTACTGAGCTGGTGCACGCCTGTCCTGTAAGACAAAGACCGTTAGAACTCGCCGGAAAAAGTCCCCGGCCAGGCACTCCGACGGTCAAGTCAGTACTCGACGGTGGCGATGGAAAGCAATAGAACAGTATGGAATTGCCCTATCGCGCGTACCTGAGAAATGCGGAGTGTGGAGGCTTATATAGCCGGGGAAGCTGACAATTCCTACCCGGCCTGCCACCTGCTGTCATATAGCGAGGACAATGTGATGCATGCCTAGTGGTGGCAGGATAAATTGACACATGCTGTACTAAGGAAAGGGGCACTGTCAACTTAATGGCTGGTGCAGATAGGTGTCGCTCGGCCTGACACCGGTGTAGGTGGTCGCATACGGGGGGGGGGGGGGGGGCAGGGTATGGCAGGAAGATCAACACTCAGCGTGATATTCGTCGTTTAAGACCAGGATGGCTTCAGTCCTGCGCCGACCCCGTACAGTTTCTGGTAGTCTGGTGTCAGGGAGTGACTGTGTATGCTAGAGCCGACTGAGGCCTATAAGGGTGCCGACTGGGGCACCAAGTGGCGAGGCCGGCTGAGGGCCTATGAGGGTGCCGACTGAGGCACCAAGTGGCGAGGCCGGCTGAGGGCCTATGAGGGTGCCGACTGGGGCACTAAGTGACGAGGACGGCTGCAACGCCTCCTCCGGTTCAGGCTTACCCCCGGAGCGTGGTCCGCTACGCGTCGGCGGGGAGCCAAACCTGGGGGGGGCGACTGAGCTTGGGCCATATCGACTCCGAGGAACGTGGGCAGCCACGCATCCGATTGAAGGCCCTGACCTACGCGACACCGATCCAACGGGCCTTTTCGACTCTCCAACCATCTTCCTTCTGACTAGGCGCCAGGCTGTCGGGCCAGGCCACACGCAAGCTGGCCCGGGATCATAAGCATCCCCCTCATGTCTAGTCGAAGGAGGCACGCAGTCCGATTGACTGGACCCTGACTCTGGCTCGAGCCTGGCGCACCTTTTGAGAATCGGGCGTGCCCTCTCATTAATTGTCGCCTTAATGGCCTGAGACTTGCACCCCTAAGCCATTTGCGCTCGCCTACCGAAGGGTATGCTATCGTCCATCGGGAGTGTTCTACCCACGCCTGTGTTCTGCCATTTTGAACCACATTCGAGCTTGATCAGACGGTTCTGGCCGGGCCGCACGTTTCCCCCAGCTCTTCATCGAACGACCAACGTTCCTCGTTGGTTCCCATAAGTAGGCCTTTCTTCTGCCCATTCTTCCTTACGCGTTCAAAATCTCGCATCGTTCTCCGCCGCTTTGAGTGCTGCTAGGGTTCCGACAGCTCCTCTTCTTCGTCTTTCTTCTCCGGCGACTCCTTCCACCGGTCAGCTTCTTTTCTCCTGCCTATCCGATGGCCTCTCCTGCTTCGTCTTCCTCCCCTTCTTTGCCCTGGTATTCCACCACGATAACTACCCTCACTACTCTCGACCTGGAACAGATGCGGTCGGACTTCTTAATCCCCTCCGACCACCAGCTGCACTTGCCTAAGTCGATTGATCGACCTGATTCCGCCCCTTTGGGCTACATTACCCTATCCCGAGACCATCTACAAGCTGGTCTTCGTTTTCCCATCCATCCTTTCCTCTCCGCCGTCTGCGACCACTTTCAAATTCCCTTATCTCAATTGACTCCCAACGCCATACGCCTCATGTGTGACACGATTATTATTTTCTCCTTATACAAGATTCCCCTAGAGCCGGAGAATTTCTATTACCTTTTCTATCCCAAGCAGCAGGAAGCGGGCGACTTCTTCTTTCAAGCCCGAGCCAAAGCCTCCTTCCTCTCAAATCTTCCTTCTTCCAACAAGGGATGGAAGGAGCGTTACTTTTTCATTGGGCCCATCTCAGCCCCGAGTTGGCCCACTACCTGGATTGAGGAGCTTCACCCTTCTGATCTCCTCCCCAAACACTATCGCACCACCGAGGCTTACCAGATCGTAGCGGCCTAGCTGGAGGGTAGACGCTTTCACGGGGGACACCTACTGAAGGAGGGGATTCTCTCCGCCTTCGGACTCAGTCCCGGACCAGTCCCTTCACTGTTCGTAGTCAGTAAGCCTTACTGTGCCTTCTCTGCATACTCTCTGATCATGCCTGAGCTTAGTTTATTCTCGAAGTTCCCATGCTGCTGTCTGCGGCTCTGAGGGAAGGCTTCGGATTGGATGAAGCCGAGCTGCGAGCCCGAGTCGCGGCCGAGTTGGAGGCCAGGGGAGTTACCTCAACAGATGATGCCTCGGCGGACCCGACCCCTACCATCCAGGAGCCAGCACCCACTACCTCTAAGACGGCATCACTCCCGCCTGCCCAACAACGTACTCCCTCCAAGCGTCGACGAGCCTCTTCCCCCACTGGAGGCTTGTCTCGTCCTTCTTCCAGCAAACATCTGGAGAAGAAGAAGAAGAAAAAGAAGAAAATAGCTTCCGATTAGGGAGCTCCTTCTACCTCCACTGCCATCATTCCCTTCGTGGCTTCTGCCGTTAATCCTCTTGCTATCGTACTAGCTGATGCCTCCATTGTTCACCCACCGATCATTACTCCTGCGGCCGATCCAGCTGCCGATTCCATCGTCCACCCGCCGATCATTACTCCTATATCCGATCCCGATACTGACCCCGCTGTCGATCCCCCCATCGTCACACTGGTTGCCGACCCCTCAGCTTCCTCCGATGAGCCTGCACTGCCAATGGATGAGGAGTCAGGGACTCCATCAGCTGAGGAGCCAATCAAGCCTCTGATGCTGCACCACCTGGTGCCCACTCGGTCTGACTGCCACCTGAAGATGCCTCCGGGCGAGCTACCCGATCGGCATCAAGATCTTTGAATGTACGGGTCGGTGGCCGACCGCTATGCGCAAGGACTCGAGGAATCTTATTTTCAGGGTCCTCGCAATAAAGCTGATGCATTCATTCTCAAGGCCACTCTGGTATGCCTGAATTAACTTGACCCTCTGTTGAGCATTCCGCTTCCCAGTCATAAGATTGGTACCTATTTTGCAGTTCACAGGAGCCTGCCATGGCTTATCTATGTCGCTTCTGGCCCAGAGCTCGGCTCGGGCTAAGGCTGAGAGAGAAGTGGAGCGTCTAAAGACCCAACTGGCGCATACCCAGCTTGTTTTTGATGATGCCACTTTGACAGACCTACGAGCCGAGGTCCAAGCTCTCCAAAGCAGACTAGCCCACTCCGAGGAGCAACTGGAGGTAGCACGCAGCCAGGTCGAGGTCGCTAACTCGGCTGCCTCTCACACGAACCTCCGGGTCTCCGCCCTGAAGCATAAGGAGCGGAAGGCCTGGGTTCTTCAGGCGAAGGCCCAGGACAAGTTGACCCAGGCAGAAACTGAACTCCGGAATTCGTCCGCCGCCAATGACTCTCTCCGAGACCAATTAGAGGCCAAAGATGCTGAGGCCTTGGCTCAAGCACAAAGGATAACTGAGCTATCAGCCGAGCTCTCTTCCAAGGACCAATTGCTACAAGATCAGAAGGAGGTGCTTGATCGGCAGATGAAGGATAGATCTGAGTGGGAGGCAGCTCGGGCAGAGCTAGCAGAGCTGCGCGCTTACAAGGAGGTTGAAGCTGCTCGACTAGAGGAGCATAGACTCGAATGCATCAATGCCTCGGTCCTGTTAGTAATATGAGAGAAGTGTCTTAAGGCAATCACCTTATGATTGTAATCATTTACTTTAATAAATGAAAATTCACTATTTGAGTATACATGTTTGTGTATTTGATTGGGATCTTAAACTCATTTACTGAATGTCCGCAATACAATTCACAGCATGAGAGAATTTGTGATGGAATCACAACTAGTGATTATCTCTACATGTGCAATTGTGAAGTATTGAAAATATCCCTAGTCGATGAATTGATAAATACGGACACTGTCAATTCTGTTGAGACTAGCATGGGTTATTCTCTAATCAGCTGATTCTCACTGGCTGGTGACATTGGGGATGTCCGGAGATAAACATGAATGCTAGTTAAGGGAACTAGTTCATTGGAGTGACTGGCTGTAAAACTTCATATGGTAATCTATATATAGACATGTCAGTGAAGTTATTACTGCAGCTTAAGTGCGATGTTCCTTTGACTTGCGGTGTTCAAGTCATCTTGGTCATAGAGACTTATACTTTAACATCTTAAGCAAGCATCTCCAAGGAGGTGTGGACCCAGGATGGTTGGGTATAAGACGAAGTGCCCGAAGATGTTTGAACAGCCTACAAAGGATTCACCACTCCTTGCGAGGTGATGTATACCCAAGGCCTATCGTCGGATTGTTACTCAAAGCCTCTGGCCAGAGCATGACATGTTTAGAGAATGAGTCTCTTAAATACATATGAGTAATTAGAAATCCAAAGGACGAGAGAACGTTACTTGGGTTGGGCTAGGTGTGACATAGTCAGCCTAGTGGGGACTGACACACACAGACCATGCCCTGAACCAAGTGGGTATAAGATGGTAAAGGGAATGAGGCACGATTCATTATAGCTGCTGAAGGGTTTCAGAATTATTTCTGAGATCAACCGTTGATCTTTCGATTAATTGGGGGTCATGATGTACTACTAGGTGTCACTCATGATCATTCTATAATTGGTTGATTATAGACGTCCAACATAAATCGAAAGCCTATTTAGTCACACGTACTACGAGTAATCCGAGGGATTTAAAACGAGTTGAAAATTGGATTTTCCGATCAAGAGAAATAAGTCAAATCTGAATTTATCAGAGGCGCAACGGAAGCTTAAAATGACTAAGTCTTTTGAAGGCTTATTGGGCGAATTAAATGAGTTTAATTCGCGAGGGAGTAGGCTTGGTGTGGCCGGCCAAAGAGGGTGCCCACCCTCTTTGGTTTGGCCGGCCACAACATGGAGGGAAACCAATTTATTTGGTTTAAATTATAAAATAAATCAAGTGCGATTTGTTTTATAAAAATTATGGATAAATAAATTAATTTATATAAAGAGATTTATATAAAGAAATTTATATAAGGAAAATTGTAGAAATTTATTCTTTTTATGGAAATTAAAATGAATCATGAATTGGTTTAATTTTAATTTATAAAATCAATTATGAATTGATTTTTCCATGATAAGAAAAATTTATACAAATTTTGTTCCATAATTAAAAGGAGAGATGTATTTGTTTTATTATAAAGTTAGTTATAATAAAACTAGGCATAACGGAATAATTCATAAGAATATTTATAAGATAAATTTCTTATGAAAATTTATTCCGTTAATTCCGTTAAAAGGGAGACTTGGCAATAGAGAGGCTACTATATAAAGGAACCAAAGGCAAGCCTTGAATTCCAACAATTAATCAAGAGATTTAGTAGCTCTCTCCCTCTCCTTCTCTCCTCCTCCTAGGGTCGGCGCCCCCTTTCCTCATCCTAGGGCCGGCGCACACCCCTCCTAGGGCCGGCGCATCCTGTTGGATCATGAAAACCGATAGAGGGGGGGGGGTGAATATCGAAAATCGTTCTTTTTCGGAAAACTAAGAGTAAGTGCACAACGGAAATAAAAATAAGAGACACAGCACAAAGACACAGTGGTTTTTACTTGGTTCGGAGCCTGTGTCGACTCCTACTCCAAGGCCCACGGTCGTTGACCGTTTACTTTGGGCAATTCTATATTCGCGCAAATAGGTTACACAATTTAATTACAAAATGAGTGTAATAAAATATAATAAATTAAGTACGCTCTTCTTTACCGACGTCCGGAGTAGGTCGACTCTTTCGGGGCAGCGGGACGTCGTCGGCTCGAGGTGAAGCGTTTCTGGAGCAAGGCACGAGCGTAGAAGAGCTTTGAGGCGTTGAGAGAATTGATGTTGGAAGCCTGGGGTCGAGGGCCCTTTATATAGGGCTAGGAGGCGCCCGGGACGTCGGGGGCGCCCCCCACGTGGCCTTTGATCCGCACAGATCTCGGTCAGCATCTATCCTCTGGATCCGCTTTGACCGGGGCGCCCGAAGCGCTCGGGGCGCCCGCATTGAACGGGTCAAAGTTTTATCTTCTTGGCTTCGATGGCTTCTTAGTTCGAAGTAAGCGCATGGGGGCGCCCGCAGCGCAGGGGGCGCCCGGGAGCAGCGGGGGCGCCCGGGAGCACGGGGGCGCCCCGCCCAGCCGCTTTTCGAACCCTTCTTCTTTTGATGTGTTTTGTAGGTACCTTGGGGGCGCCCGGGACACTCCGGGCGCCCTACTCAGCCTTTGCCTCTCTTTTTTGAGGCTTTCTGAGCTGCAGACACACGTTCCTTCGGTCCTGCATCCAGGGTTAGTCCAAAACACAATGCAATAAAATATTTATTTGTTCATACAGCCTTAGTTGTCTTGGTTCTGACTTTGGTCTCCAAAATGGAGCCCTAGGTCGAACCGACGCCTACTGTTCCCTCGACGGGGAACGCGTCCTCACCTACTCCTCTCGGGAGAATTTACCTGATGCCAACCGTTCCTCTGGTTGGACTTTTGCCTGATGGTCCTTTGTCAGGTCTTGGATGCCGAGCTGCCCTTCGCTCAGTGCCTAGCATTCCTTCGCTAGGGCTTTAGTCCCAAGCTGTCCTTCGCCTGGCGCCTAGCAGTCCTTCGCTAGGTCTTGGATACTGGCAGTCCTTCGCCAGTTGCCTAGCAGTCCTTCGCTAGGGCTTGGATACTGGCAGTCCTTCGCCAGTTGCCTAGCAGTCCTTCGCTAGGGCTTTGTCTCTGCACACTTGAGTAACATTGTTAGATCACAAACAAACTTAACTTTGAATCCTTTGCCAATATCAAAATAAGGTTCGATATGGTGCTTCCTGCACCAACACATCCTAGGGTTGCCGTGAGTCATCTCCACCAAGTAGGTGCCAAAGAAGAAGAAGAAGAAGCGGGTCGCAACTCCTTCCTTCCCGGAATTTTGATTCCGTTACTTGGTGGTTAGTTTCCATCTTTCTCTCTTGTTTTTCTAGTTGTGCCTTTGGAGAATCTAGTAGTTCTCATCGGCACAAAACTCGTGGCTTTGCGAAGTCATCCCGAAGAGAACTCGGCGTGGACGCGAATAGAGGCGGAGCTTCCAAGGGACGCTACGGTTGGATCTTGTCCCTTACTTCGAGTTACGCGAGGTACTGAGTAAATTAGTTTACTTTTTCGCAAAATTTTAATTTATGATCATGTCCACACATCATAAGGTCGCATGCTAGATACGTGGTTAAAATAATTTGAGAAATTATTTATGCTAATTCTTCCGCTGCACGTAAATATTTTAAAATTTACGAACCCGTATCCTTGTCAACATGCACCCGGTCCCAACAGGTCCATACCTCTGAAATCTCCCGGCGCTTTCTAGCGGTGATGAGGCGCTGATGTACCCCCAATGTATAGGCTATCACGAATGTGGGTCTCAAATTTACATATTCGTAATGCTGGAAACCCTTTTTGCTAGCAAGGATAAAAAGGTTGTAAAGGGGCCACAGGTCGTATTTTTCCTAAGGCTAGTTGAGGTTGTTTGATTCACACTCGAGTTTATGTGTCGTCAAATATTTTTTGGGTTTCGAGTAAAAATTGGGTTTGGTTTCAATTAGAAATGGAAACGCAATGCAAAGAAAGTAAACTTAACTAAATGAACTAATAAGATAAATGCAACTAATGAACTCAATTAATGATTGATTAAATCAACCAATGTAAAGTAGCCAAACTTGGAAAACAAATCTGAATTCATTTGCAAGGTGCACTACAGATTGTATTGAACTTCAAGAAGTACCCATCAAGGCCGAAACATTCTCTTGATATAAAATGCAACAATGAAACAACTTGATACGCAAGGGAAACAACTTATGTGCAGAAATGAGACTACAATTCAGAAATAAGCCAAATGCAAATGAAACTGATTTCAAGCACAACAATACACTAAAAAAAATAGGTTCAATCCTGATACAAATTAGTGTTGAAGCTTACCTTGATTCATCATGCAGAAACTCCGCAAACTTGATACGCAGACAAGAAAAGCTAACGTGCCGAAAATGATACTAATGCAGAACTAGTATCTAACAATTAAGAATTGAAACTGATCGATGCAGCATTGGAAAGCACAGCTATAAATGAAGTGATATGCAGGGATGAGTAAAGAAATTCAGAACTCGAAAGCTAATCAATTTAAACACAAACTTGATGCAGAAATGATGCGCAGGAATGCAGAAATTCAGAAATGATACGATTGCAGAAGCAAACTTGCAACTGAGATTAAATTTCACAAACTATTGCCAGACGAGATGTAGAAGATCTAAAGTTCACTTGACATAAACTACAGGAGCTACAACTGAAAACTTGCAGAACTTGAGCTGAAACTGATACGCAAGAACAAACTGATACGCACAGCTAAACAAAACTGATACGCAAGCAATGAATCATGAAATAAACTGAAATTGAAAATGATTGTTCACTAAACAAGCTCCCTAGCTAATTAACTTGCAGAATTGAAACCTAATTAAGGCAGAGACAATTCCGAAAACAAAACTAAGTATTCTGATACAAAATTCAGATACTGTAAATGATTTGCAAAACTCAAAACTACAGCTAATAACAGAAATGCATTAAGAAAACTAGCATCGAGCCCTTCCTTTGATCAAGATCTTCTTGCCGTCACACAAGAGTGAGCCTCGAACCCTTAAGCTCAACAAATCGCTCGAAATCTAACTCTGCGAATCAATCCAACTCAAACTCTGCTCAAATCTGAAAACCCCATTCTATCTCTTCAATCTCGCTATGTTTGATTGCGATGATGGCTTGGGGATGATCAGAGCACTCCAGAGGACCCTCCAGATAACTCAGATGGATGAAAATGACACACAAATGAGACCAAGGCAACCAAATGGCAGAACTGATGAAACTTCACTCAGCTCTGTTCTTGGGCAAATTGGAGCTTGAATCTTCACGGAGAGATCTTCCCGACGATCTAAAACTTGATCTAAGATCGAAATCGATGTGGTCACGCCCTCAGATGAAGAAAATTGAAGGAAAATAGTGAAGGAAAATGCAAGAACTGAGCTGCAGTGAAGAAGACGTGACAAGCTGCAGCCTGGGGAGAAATTAGTTTAAATACTTAGCAATGGACGACCCAAATTTCCTCAACTCCATCCAACGGCTGGATCTCTTCAGATCTGAACCAAAACTTCCAGATGTTGATCAAGGGTCAGGATCTGCCTCCCAGTAGCTCGGATCTCCCAGATTTGCAACGGATGGCTCAGATCAACCTAATCTTTGAATGGACGATCTAGATCACTCTGATCTTGATCCAATGGCTGAATGATCTCTGATTTGGATGAAACCTTCAGATCTTGATCCAAGTGCTTGATTAACCTTAACTCCAGCTCGGATTCACCAGATCAGTGGTAGACGGTCCAGATCTTCTCTTTTCTTGAATGGATGGTCTAGAACATCTTGAGCTTGATCCAACGGTCAGATTACTTCTGATTTGGCTAAAATTTTCAGATCTTGATCTATGGTCATGATTGACACTATCTTGAACTCAGATTGACCAGAAGTTGACCGATGGCTCAGATCTAACCATTTTTGAATCGGATGACCCATATTAGTCGATGCTTGATCACTCGATTCGGGTCCACTTCGACTCAAGTCTGACCCAGCATGGCCTTGGTCCATGATCCTTCCAAGTCTACAAAATCAGATCAACAATTTAGTGGCAAAATAATTCAAATGCATTAAGATTTACAATAAAGCCCAAAATAGAATAGATTCATGAAACCTAGGCTAAATTCAATATTAAGCAAGTAAAATATGGGTCAAACCTAGATTTAAGAATATGAAATGATCAATAAAATAACACTTATCAGGCGCTAGGGAGTCAACGTCGTTCGACAACTCAAGCTTGGAGGGTATTTGCCTCCTGATATGCCCCCCACAGTAGTTCGGCTTCAGGATATGTGCAAAGACCTCCCAGATGTAACTAAAGTGCTTTTTAAGTGAGAGCCTGTCCCCTTGTCTTTCTTCTTTTTGCGTGTGGAGGGGCGATTGGCCCCTAATGATGTAACATCCTTGCTTGGCCGAATGAAAATTTTCCTTTCTACTCGAACTTCTTACCACTGCTCTTGTTAGCCAAGTGTTAATGATCCGCTTGAAAGTCACTTGAGCATTTGGCTCAAGAGACGCCTCTGTCGCATAAGCTACCGAGCCACTAGGTTAAGGATCGATAACCTCCACTGGATGTGTGGGAAAGCGTGCGCCCGACCTAGAACTGCCCCGCCTGGGGGGATTTAGCCGCTTGGTCAAGTCGGAGCCCAGGGAGCGCGGGTCGCCACGCGTTCGACCGGAACTTGAACCAAGGGATTTGCGGGAGCTAGCCCGTGGGAATTTGGCCTCCTGACCGAGCTGACTCCGGGGAGCGTGGGCCGCCACGCGTCCGACCGGGGCCCGGACCAAGGGATTTACAGGAGCTAGCCCGTGGGAATTTGACCTCTTGACCGAGCTGACTCCGGGGAGCGTGGGCCACCACGCGTCCGACCGGGGCCTGGACCAAGGGATTTGTGATCTATCGAGGGTCGAGACCTGGCCGACCCTTTATGGCTCGGTCGCCCGACTGACTCGCTTACATCATTTCGACTGCCCCATCGGGCCGATTCGTATCCCGATTTCTGACGGCTGTATTAACTGGTGATTGAACGTATCGATGGGTGAATGACGTATCGGGCAGCGAAACATCAATCATCGGTCGTGAGTGCCTCAGGCAACGAATCGCCTCACACTGCCCGCATACTCTCGTTTTGCTGATTCTCGATATTTCCCCCATGACATAACGGGGGATGACCGTTTGATCTTGCGACTTACCGAGGTATCTTGTGAACGGATGTGATCGCTCGCCTTCTCCTATATATAGGCGGGGACTGACAGGGTCACCTTCAACCCAAACATCAACGAGACCGAGATCCTCTTCCGTTTTCTAGCCAGTCTTTCACTATGTCCACCGACTCGTCCGAGGAACCATTTTCCTTAAAATGACCTTATACTTTCTTGGATGACTTTTACTTCTCTTCCTCGGAAGATATAGATTGGGAGCATCTTGACAGTATGCTTCCCCCTGATTCCCCTCTCCTGGCAAGGGTGCTTTCGGCCACCGCTTCCCCTTGCGAAGTTACTTTATGCAAGGGGAAAGAACCACTAAGGAAAGGTTGGCTTCCAGTATGGAGGCCACTGATATGGACGACCTTCCCTTGGAGACTAGACGTCAGATGTTTCGGTCGACCGCTCTTTCATTTTCAGCTGGTACTGCCACCATGCCCCTCCCAACGAAGCGAGCCAAGGTGTCGGCTTCTGCAGAACCTGCTGCCGCGGCTCCTTTTTCCCGTGTGACTTCCCCTCTGGAGCTCACCCATTCTCCGGCCGGGGACATGGTATCTCTTCCTCCGCCGACTCGCGAGGTTGCCCTTCCTCAGTCGGGGACTTTCCCTCTGGTGCCTTCTTTTGCTGTGGGAACTGGTGTGTACTCTCCTTTGACAAGGGTAGCCTCCCCGAGCGCTACAACTCGCGGGGCTTCCTCTTCTTCTACCTCGTTCCCGGCAATGGGTGCTCCCGCACAACCCAAGGCGGTCCTGTATGCCAGCCGACTGGCAATACTGGCTCGGCTAATGCTGGAGGGGTGATGCAGGAGGGGATCCAAAATAATATTCAGATTTATATATTTAGGGTTTTCTTATTGGTTATATATTTTTATTTAGTTTGTTCCTAAATCTTAGGAAACCAAGTCTTGTTGGGTTTTTTTAATTGGTTATATATTTTTGTTTAGTTAGTTCCTAAATCTTAGGAAACTAAGTTTTGTTGGTTAAATTTGTTTCTAAATTTTAGGGGACTATGTCTGGTTGGTTTAGAGTTTTTTTAAGGAAATGAGTGCTATATAAACTCATGCTTAGATGATGTTTAGGACAAGTTTTTTAGATATTGAATCAATTTGCTTCGCTTAAGCCACGTTATGGCTATATCTCTATTTTTCTCTTCTCGCTCTTGTTTTTTCCAATAAGGTTTAAGCCCGGTATTGGCTACTCCTTATCTCGTTATTACTTTCTTATTTTTTTCTCGTAAATCCCTCTGACACTTCTCGTCCCAGAATAATCTATATTCTGCTCGACGTCAGTTGGTATCAGAGCTCATTAAGATCCAATGGAGGGTCATCGTGGACGTGGTCGTGGTCGCAACAGGAAGGTTCCGACTGACGAAGCCCAGCACCGTGTTCGTAGTATCCAAGATATAATGATGATTGAGGATTTACAGAAGCAAGTTGCGGTATTAACCCAGCGTTTGGCAGCGCGGGATCTTGAAGGTCGTGGTATTTCTTAAGGTAACTCTGAGTCTCCTTTCGAGAACCCGTTTCATCGCCGTGCTACATATCGAGAACACCATGGTGGAGAGGAACGATTTGGGAACTTTGGTTTCCGAGTGGATCTTCCTGATTTTTTTTGCACATTACAAGCGGAAGGCTTCGTTGATTGGATCAACGAAGTAGAGAGGATTTTTGAAGTAGAGAGGATTTTTGAATATAAAGAAGTACCTGATCACATCAAAGTAAAGTTGGTCGTTATCAAGTTAAAAGGTCGAGCTTCAGCATGGTGGGAGCAACTTCGACTATCACGGGAGAGACAAGGTAAATCCAAAATCACTGATTGGGAAAAAATGAAGAAACTAATGAGAACACAATTTCTTCCCTTCGGCTACACCCAAACATTGTATCAACAACTCCATACCTTGAGGCAAGGAGCTAGAACCGTTGACGACTATACAGAGGAATTCTATCAGCTTATTGCTCGGAATGATTTGTCCGAGATCGAGGAGCAGATGGTAGCGCGATATTTAGGGGGATTATGTCAACCCATACAAGACACCCTGAGCCTTCACTCACTCTGGACCATTTCGGAGGCCTATCAGCGAGCCTTGACAGTTGAAAAACAACTAAACCGAAGACCGATGACTAGGAGCGATCTAAACAATCAAGTTGTTCGTCCTCAAGAGCCGCGCCCTTCTCAGCAGCCACCACAAGGTAACCCTAAGACCACTATCAAGTGTTTTCGACGTGGTGAACAGGGGCATCAAGCTTCGGAGTGTAAAAGATCCCAGATCAAAAATACAAGACTCTGCTAGTTGAGGAAGACATAGAGGATGAACTCGAACAGATTGATGAGCCGATTTACGATGACGATATTGATGACGAGGTTCTTTATGGCGATGGTCATGAGACTCTCGTCGTACGCAAGAGCCTACTGATCCCAAAGGAAGAATCTGAAGATGATGGGCAGAAGAACACATACACCCTCAGCATCAAAGGGAGGAACATCGTATTAGCTCCCGACGAGAAGGAACCCCTTCAAATTTGGTAACCAATAATTCTACACTACTTTCTATATCCAAATTTTTGAATGAGATGAAGCACAGAGATGTAGTCTATGCTTTGCTTCCTTTCAAAAGCAATGTAATAGACCCGGACTCGGATCTACCAGCTGAAGTACAACAACTCCTATCAGACTTCGCTGAGTTGATGGTCGAAGACCTTCCTCCAGAACTTCCCCCTATGAGAGATATTCAGCACCAGATTGATCTCATCCCGGGGTCAAGCTTACCTAACCGACTGACATACCGTCTTAACCCTAAGGATGCCGATGAGCTTCAACGACAAGTTATGGAGCTATTGAGACAAAGCTATATTCGCGAGAGTATGAGCCCCTGTACAGTCCCTGCCCTACTTGTACCAAAGAAAGATGGTTCATGGCGCATGTGTGTTGATAGTCGAGCTATCAAAAAAATCACAGTGAAGAGTGGATACCACCAGATTCGAATCAAGCCAGGAGATGAATGGAAGACAGCCTTCAAGACACAACATGGGTTGTACGAGTGGATGGTCATGCCTTTTGGATTGTCCCATGCCCCCAGCACATTCATGAGATTCATGCATCAGGTCTTGCGGCCTTTCCTGGGAAGATTCGTAGTTGTATACTTTGACGACATCCTTATTTATAGTCCTACGAGGGCTTTACACCTTGATCACCTTCGAACTGTTTCTGAGAAGCTAAAGGCGGACTCCTTGTTCGTCAACAAAAGGAAGTGTTCTTTTTTCACGACTACAATTTCTTTTCTTGGATTTATAATTTCTACTGAGGGTTTCCGTGCAGATCCATCACAGATAGAGGCAATATTAGAGTGGCCACAACCAAAAACCATTCATGACGTCCGAAGTTTCCATGGATTGACCTCTTTCTATCGCCGGTTCATTCAGAACTTTAGTACCTTAATTTCTCCTATAACTGAGTGCCTCAAGGAGCGCGAGTTCAAGTGGAGTGAAGCATCTATGACTAGTTTTCAGCTGGTGAAACAAAAGATGACCGAAGCACATGTTCTAGCACTTCCAAATTTCGATAAACTATTCGAAGTAAACTGTGACGCATCTAGCATTGGCATTGGTAGTGTTCTAAGTCAATCAGGACGCCCTATTGCCTTCTTCAGTGAGAAACTATCTGGTGCCGAGAAAAATTATTCTACCTATGACCTGGAATTCTATGCTATTGTGTACTCCTTAAAGCATTGGCACCATGATCTCGTGTGGAAGGAATTTATCTTATTCACAGATCATGAGGCCTTAAAGTACATCAACGGTCAACATAAGTTGAGTAGTCGACACGCTAAGTGGGTAAATTACTTACAGGAGTTCACCTTTACACTGAAGCATCAATCAGGGAGACGCCGAACTCGAGGACGAGTTCTCTTTAACTCCAGGAGACTGATGCAGGAGGGGATCCAAAATAATATTCATATTTATATATTTAGGGTTTTTTTATTGGTTATATATTTTTATTTAGTTTGTTCCTAAATCTTAGGAAGCCAAGTCTTGTTGGATTTTTTTAATTGGTTATATATTTTTGTTTAGTTAGTTCCTAAATCTTAGGAAACTAATTTTTGTTGGTTAAATTTATTCCTAAATTTTAGGGGACTAAGTCTGGTTGGTTTAGAGTTTTTTTAGGGATATGAGTGCTATATAAACTCATGCTTAGATGATGTTTAGGACAAGTTTTTTAGATATTGAATCAATTTTCTTAGCTTAAGCCACGTTACGGCTATATCTCTATTTTTATCTTCTCGCTCTTGTTTTTTCCAATAAGGTTTAAGCCTTGTTTTGGCTACTCCTTATCTCGTTATTACTTTCTTATTTTTTTTCTCGTAAATCCCTCTGAAACTTCTCACCCCAGAATAATCTATATTCTGCCCGGCATCAAGGGGCTATTATCAGACAACCCTTGCCCTTGCCAATGCTAGCCCGGGGAGCCCCCCTTGATTGCATGCTCACTAACCTCTCCCAGACTATGGGCCTCTGTTGGTGACGATGCTATTGTTAGCTCCCCTCAGCCAGTTTTGCCGAGCGCCACCACTCTCGGAGCACTAGCTAGTGACTCGTGTTCAAGGAGTGGTCTGGACAGGGAGTCTGAAGCCCCGTCCAAGCGGGAGCCTGGAAACTCTGCTCAGGAGAGATCGCAGAGGCCGACTCAAGGGGTCTCGGGCTGTAGAAGATGCCCCTTTCGTTTTTCATTTCTTCGCTTTTGACACTCATTGTCTTTCTTGCAGGCGTGCCCAGCCTGGAACCTCGAGGAACTGGTGACACTCAAGACCTAGGTTTTTGAAGCACACCACGTCATCTCCACTCTCCGGACCGACCTGAAGGCTAAGGAGGAAGAGCGGGCGGCTTGCGCTGCGGAGCTTGATAAACTTGAACAAAAACACGAAGTCCAAGCATCCGTGCTGAAGGCAATTCAGCGGCGTGCACGATGCCTTAATGAATATGCTGATTCCCTACTTCAGGACAAGTCCCCAAAGAAGACCCGACGAGCCCCATGAACTAGGAGCAGTAGTTATGAAGAGTGTCATGTTCCCTTTGTTTTCTTTTACAGAAGAGAGGCTATGCCTCATTTTTGTACTATCACGAATAATAAGAATGCCAACTTTTTTCTATTTCTTGCATCTTTGTAATGTCTGAGCGTCGAAAGTCCGAGCGGTGTTATTGACCCGAGTGAGGGTGCCTAAACCTGGGTCTGCCCAGACATGAGTAATGATTGCTTTGTGTTGGTCACTCAGGCGGGGTTAATCCACACTTTTGCGATTACTAGAGTGAAACACTTAAGCATAATATCAGCTCGAGCGAATGTGAGTGATCCAGTTTTGAGAGGGCTCATCAGAGTTAATTGAATTGGGCAATTCAAGGTGCCATCGCCGAGCCATGGGCCTCTTAAAGGCTCGCCCCAGTGTCTCCGCTGTTGGATCGAGAGAACCGATAGAGGGGGGGGGGTGAATATCGGAAAACGTTCGGATTTAAGAGATAGAGAAATTACGCAGCGGAAATTAAAACAAACAAACGCAAACACCAAGTTTTTTACTTGGTTCGGAGTCGCGGTCGGCTCCTACTCCAAGGCTCACGGTCGTTGACCGTTTACTGTAGGCAATTCTATATTTGCGCAAAACGGTTTACAAATAGATGTTACAATTGCAGTATAGTAAACACAAAAATAGAAAATCGCTCTTCGTTACCGACGTTCGGTGTGGAATGTTTCTCGGAGCAGAGGGACGTCGTCGGCGCTTGTATTTCGAGTCGGGAGGTTTCTGGAGTAGAGCGCGGGAGCAGAAGAGCGTGATTGCGTTGAATGAATTGAGTGTCGAAGCCTTGGGGTCGAGGGCCCTTTTTATAGCACCTAGGGGCGCCCGGAACGTCGGGGGCGCCCCCCCCACGTGTCAGCCGATCCGAGTTCTTCTCGGTCAGCTCTGATCCCTTTAAACTCGGGAACAGATTGTAACGCCCATTTTTTTTCCTAAGCGGCGTTACGCTGACATACTTAAGGCATGTAGCATCATACTGCAGCGGAATAACTTAAACCTTACATATACATGCCCCTACCACCATCCCTAATATAATGACATGGAACTTAACATATGAACGTCATGCTTAACATCATATCATAACATGCTTAACATCATACCATAAGGTTCATATCATATCATACTTGACATCTTATCATAAAGTTCCATAAGTCACTATTCGAGCATATAGGTAGCAAAAATAAAGTTCTTAGCATAAACGGTTAACACATTCGATTTCATGGGCCAAGTCACTATCACACACATATAATCTTGCCCTCCTGCTGCTTCCTCATGGTCCCCTTGCATGATCTGCGGTATAAGGAAAAAGACTATAAGCACACAGACTTAGTAAGACTCTTTCCTACTCACTAAACTCATTCGTCATTCATTCATAATCATATGGAACATAAGCATCATAAATATTTCTATCATAGCATAAAGCATAAACATGGGCATAAATCTAATTAAACATTCTTATCATGGCATAAAGTATAAACATAGGCATAAACATAATTAAACATTCTAAGCATGACATCATATATGACATGAACATAAGCATAAGATGTAAATCAACCATAGGCATACTTTCTAGCATATCAAGCATAGACATCGTAAACATTCTAAGCATGGCATGATACACGGCATAGCATAACTTAATAAACTTTCCTAGCATGGCATGAGACATGACATAAATATAAACATAAGTTATAAACCAACCTATATGACATAAACATAGGCATACATTCTAGCATATCATAAGAGCATCTTCTTACCATAATCATAACATGGATCATTCATTCTCATACATATCTTTTAACATGGAGCATAAGCATAACACATCATTATCATAACATAATGCATAACATGTATGAATGCATGGGTGGAATGCATATACATATAGATGCTTAACTTTTAGAATCATACTTTCAAAATGCTTAAACATAATCATCATAACATTTGGGGTCCCCGGCTTGTACCACATACATACATCATAGCGCGCATCCATAGTAAGTCCGAGGTAGCGAGCCCCGACCTACTAGGATAAGGACAGCATAGTCGGTAGTCCCCGAACCGAGGCGTTCTCAAGGAGCCCATCCTTGTTGCACAGCTCCGGTAGTGCCAGAACCGTGGACAGCTCCGGTAGTCCAGAACCGGGGCGTTCTTAAGGTGCTCATCTCTTGGACCCATACTTGGGTCCGGTACAAGCCCATTCATAAAGTAAAATACTTTGCATGCTTCATCATTCATAAGACATTCATAGCATACTTATCATGACATCATTCTTATCATGAACATGATCATAACATATTTATCATGACATCATTCTTATCATGAACATGATCATAACATACTTATCATGGCATCCTTCTTATCATGAACATAGACATAACATACTTGTCGTGACATCATTCTCATTCTTAGACATGGCATAAGTACATATCATTCATAGAGCATGGCATACATTCGTATTATCCTAAAACATGGCATATCATTCCTAAACATGGCATATCTTGCATAACCATGGCATATCATTCATAAACATGACATATCATTCGTAACATGGCATATCATTCATAACATGGCATATCATTCATAAACATGGCATATCATGCATAACCATGGCATATCATTCATAAACATGGCATATCATTCATAACATGGCCTATCATTCATAAACATAAATCACATCTTACCATAGGGCCATTGGGACCCTTACTTGAAATAAATCTTAACTTTTATCCTATTAACCCTTATTGGCTGAAACTTGTGGAGTCCCAAGGCCATGTGAAAATTCACATAATCACCATCCTTCATCCTTATATCATGGCAACACATACACATATGCTTGAAGTTAAAGACTCAACCCTAACCCTTGGGTCCTTGGGGTTGGCCGAACCATATGGGCCTCTAGGGTGCTCCAAAAATTCCCAAAAATTATACTTAACTTCTACACATCATAAGAGAACATCAAATAACATTATCATGATTTTTAACATATTTATAGACATTTAAATCATGGTGGCCGAAACCCATAAACATAGGGACCCTGGTTTTGTCCCTTTCATGTTGGCCGAAACCCTAGAGTGTCCTAGGGTACTCCAAAAATTCCCAAAAATTATACTTAACTTCTACACATCATAAGGGAACATCAAATAACATCATCATGATTTTTAACATATTTATATACATTTAAATCATGGTGGCCGAAACCCATAAACATAGGGACCCTGGTTTTGTCCCTTTCATGTTGGCCGAAACCCTAGAGCGTCCTAGGGTACTCCAAAATTCCCAAAAATTATACTTAACTTCTACACATCATAAGGGAACATCAAATAACATCATCATGATTTTTAACATATTTATAGACATTTAAATCATGGTGGCCGAAACCCATAAACATAGGGACCCTGGTTTTGTCCCTTTCATGTTGGCCGAAACCCTAGAGTGTCCTAGGGTACTACAAAAATTCCCAAAAATTATATATACTTACTAAACATCATAAAAGAACATTAAACAATATTATCAAGATTTTTAGCATATTTATAGGCTTTTAAATCATGCTGGCCGAAATCCATAAACTTAAGGACCTTGGTTTTTCTTTCCTTTCCACATCACATCCAAAAACTACCCCATATATCATACTAAAAATCATGGAAATCATAGATAACTATTATACCACAGGTGAGGGAGTCTTACCTTAGATTTCTTGATTTTTTTTCTAACCTTGAAAGAGGAGAAGGAAGAGGACTTGGTATCTCTTGACCACAACTAGTCCTTGTCACCTTGTAGGAACTTTAGATCTTGAGAGATGAGACCTCTTGTGAAGTTTTCCCCAAGGAATTCTTCCCTTTGGTGCTCGGAAAGAATGAGGAATGAAGAGGAGAGGGAATGCAATTGATTGAGAGAAGAAGCAACTCCCAAAACTCCTCTCATTATAACCCATCAAGGAGGCAAATGAAGAGCCTCTCCATGACCCTTCACCTCCTTTTACCTCTTAACCATCCTCCACTTCAATTACTCATAAGAATTCCTTGCTAGGTGAGTTGGTTAAAGCATTCTTGGTTGTACAAGAGGTCCAAGGTTCAATCCTTCGCTCATGCACATTTATTTTTTTATTTTGATTTTCATTTCATTTATTTTATTACTTTATTTTCTTAAATTCCGAAAATCCCCCCTAAAATCACCCATAATTATGCCAATATTCCTAAATAAAATTCTTTTATATTTACATTAATTTTACCTAATTTATATTAATTTTACCTAATTAATACCCACTTTTGGAGCTCATTTAAAGCTCATTAGTACCTAGTTTTTCTCAATTTAAATGAGAAAACATGGATTTCTAGGCCCAATTTTACATAATTATTTCTGGGCCCCTCGGAAAATTATCTAGACATGCTCAATATTTTTAAAAAAATATTAAGAGAATTTTCCGGGTCGTTACACAGATCTTGACTGGGGGCGCCCGGGACGCTGGGGATGCCCGGATTGACCGGGTCAACTCTCATCCATTGGCTTCTCGCTGGCTTGCTTCGTTGGCTTGACCTGGGGGCGCCTGGGAGCACGGGGGTGCCCGGGAGCATGGGGGGCGCCCGGGAGCACGGGGGCGCCCCGCCCCTAAGCTGCCGAAGCTCACCTTGCTTTTACTTTGTTTTGTGTTCACCTTGGGGATGTCCGGGAGGCTCCGAGTGCCCTACTCAGCCTCTGCCTCACTCCTTTGAGGCTCTCTGAGTTGTAGACACTCGTTCCTTCGGTCCTGCATCTAGGGTTAGTCCAAAACAACATAAAGCAATTAATATGTTAGTTTATACAGCCTTAGCTATCTTGGTTCTGACTTTGGGTCTCCCAAATGGAGCCCTAGGTCGAACCGACGCCTACTGTTCCCTCGACGGGGAACGCGTCCTCACCTACACCTCTCGGGAGAATTTACCTGATGCCAACCGGCTCCTCCGTTGGACTTTTGCCCAGCAGTCCTTCGCTAGGTCTTGGATACCAAGCTGTCCCTCGCCTGGTGCCCAGCTGTCCTTTGCCAGGTCTTGGATACCAAGTTGTCCCTCGCCTGGTGCCTAGCTGTCCTTCGCTAGGTCTTTGTATCATGGCATTCCTACGCCAGGTGCCTAGCAGTCCTTCGCTAGGGCTTTGTATCCTGGCATTCCTTCTCCAGGAGCCTAGCAGTCCTTCGGTAGGGCTTTGTATCCTGGCATTCCTTAGCCAGGTGCCTAGCAGTCCTTCGCTAGGGCTTTGCCTGCACACTTGAGTAACATGTTAGATAAACATTATACCTTAACTTTTGAACCCTTTTGCCATTATCAAAATATAGGTTTGACTTGGGTGCTTTCTGCACCAACAATCTCCCCCTTTTTGATTTATGGCAACCCTGGTTCAAAAAATTAAGTTAATCAAAAACATGAATTTTTGTTCCCTCCCCCTGGAAGGTATCTCCCCCTAGATTTTTTCAAAACTTCGTGGGGTTTTTGAAAATAAGTTCTAAGTCTAAAGATGGATTTTAATTTTTACTTAGAACAAAACTCTATATTTTCCAAAACTAGTTTCTTTTGTGCACTATGGAAAATTTATACTTTAAGTTTAAATTTAAAAAAACTTAAGTTAAAAAAATTTGTAAACATATGTTTTGAAGTACTTAGTAAAAATTTTGCAAACTTAAGTTTTGAAGTATTTTAGAAGGAATTTTAAAAACTTAAGTTTTGAAGTACTTTAGAGGGAGTTTTGAAAACTTAAGTTTTGAAGTACTTTAGAGGGAGTTTTGAAGTACTTTAGAGGGAGTTTTGAAAACTTAAGTTTTGAAGTACTTTAGAGGGAATTTTGAAAACTTAAGTTTTGAAGTACTTAGAAAAATTTAGTAAACTTAAGTTTTGAATTTTGAAGTACTTAAAAAATTTAGTAAACTTAAGTTTTGAATTTTGAAGTACTTAAAAAATTTTGAACATTTAAGTTTGAAGTACTTAGAAAAATTTAGAACACTTAAGTTTTAAGTACTTGTACTTAGTATTTTTGAAAATGAGTTAAGTACTTTTTGAATAAAGGATAAAGTTTAAAATTTTGAATTTTGAAAAAAAATTAAACAAAAATTTAAACTCTCCTTTCCTATCTCTCCCCCTTTGCCATATATCAAAAGCAAATAAATACAGCATAAACAGGATAATTAATTTGCATAAAAGTGAATAATAAATTTCATAATTTGCTATACTGAACCAATTCAGGATCTAAACTAGACCAAATCAATTTCTTTTAGGGTCCTGTCTAACCCAGTTAGCTACTTACTAACTGTTATAAGCAGTAGTTTTCGCTGGGGTTAGTCAAGTTAAGTGTTCTGTTTAAGTTAGATTTTCTAAACTTGACACTTAACTTGCTGTGTGAGTTGTATTTAGTGCCCCAATTACTGCAGATGCACTGACTTAAAGCATCTTGAATTAAGGCAAAGACCTAAGCATCTCAACCCATTCTAGGTTATCAATCAAAAGAACCCTAAGGTGCTTGTGAGATGCTGGCTTCTAAGCCTATAGGTGCATGCAGTTCTAGGGTTAGGGTCTAGGCTAAGTCCATTTGTGAAAAAGCCCTAGTTTTGAAGGGGTAATTTTTCAATAAAACTATGTCAAGAACTTTATTTTAAAAACTTTTCAAAACTGAATAAAAACTGATTTTAAAAGCATTTAAAAATTTCTTTAAAACTGATTTGAGTAAGAAAACCAATAGTAGACTAGGCCTATTCTACCAAGCATAATCCTAATTGCCTTCTTAGTGAGCTGAACTCAGACTCAGGTAGGGGTTTGGTGAATATATCAGCTAAGTTGGATTTAGAGTCTACATGCTTAAGGACTATCTCACCCCTGGCCACATGATCTCTTACAAAGTGGTGTTTAACTTCTATGTGTTTAGTTCTAGAATGTTGGATTGAGTTCTTAGTCAGGTTGATTGAGCTAATATTGTTAATGTAGACCTTAGTTTGATTGTAGTCAAGCTGGAAGTCTTTGAGAGTGTGCATCATCCATAAGAGTTGTGCCACACACTCTCCTAAAGCTACATATTCAGCTTCAGTTGTGGATAGAGCTACATAGTGTTGTTTTCTGCTGCACCAACTTACTAGGCTTTGTCCTAATAGTTGGCAGCTTCCACTTGTGCTCTTTCTATCTAATTTACAACCTGCATAGTCAGAGTCCGAGTATCCTGACAAGTCGAAGGTTGAGGTCCTAGGATACCAAATCCCTACATTTAGGGTGCCCTTGACATATCTTAGTATTCTTTTTAGGGCAGCTAAGTGCGTTTCCTTAGCATAGGTTTGGTATCTAGCACACATTCCTACAGCAAAAAGGATGTCAGGTCTGCTTGCTGTAAGATACAGTAGACTTCCAATCATGCTTCTATAGAGTTTAAGGTCTACAAGTTTTCCATCAGGGTCACTATCTATTTTTATATTGGTGGCCATGGGGGTACTTATGCTTTTAGAGTTATCCATTTTAAATTTCTTTATTAGCTCCTTGGCGTATTTGGATTGATGGACATAGTTGTTAGTGATATGAGAGAAGTGTCCTAAGGCAATCCGCCTTATAATTGTAAACATTTATTTTAATAAATGATAATTCACTATTTGAGTATACATGTTTGTGTATTTGATTGGGATCTTAAACTCATCTACTGAATGTCCGCAATATAATTCATAGCATAAGAGAATTTGTGATGGGATCACAACTAGTGATTATCTCTACATGTGCAATTGTGAAGTATTGAAAGTATCCCTAGTCGATGAATTGATAAAAACGGACACTATCAATTCTGTTGAGACTAGCATGGGTTATTCTCTAATCAGCTGATTCTCACTGGCTGGTGACATTGGGATGTCCGGAGATAAACATGGATGCTAGTTAAGGGAACTAGTTCATTGGAGTGACTAGCTGTAAAACTTCATATGGTAATCTATAAAGATATGTCATTGAAGTTATTACTGCAGCTTAAGTGCGATGTTCCTTTGACTTGCAGTGTTCAAGTCATCTTGGTCATGGAGACTTATACTTTAACATCTTAAGCAAGCATCTCCAAGGAGGTGTGGACCCAGGATGATTGGGTTTAAGCCGAAGTGCCCGAAGATGTTTGAACAGCCTACAAAGGATTCACCACTCCTTGCGAGGAGATGTATACCCAGGCCTATCGTCGGATTGTTACTCAAAGCCTCTGGCCAGAGCATATCATGTTTAGAGTGCGAGTCTCTTAAATACATGAGAGTAATTAGAAATCCAAAGGACGAGAAAGACATTACTTGGGCTAGGTGTGACGTAGTCAGCCTAGTGGGGACTGACACAAATAGACCATGTCCTGAACCAAGTCGGTATAAGATGGTGAAGGGAATGGGGCACGATTCATTAGAGCTGTTGAAGGGTTTCGGAATTACTTCTGAGGTCAAACCGTTGATCTTTCGATTAATTGGGGGTCATGATGTACTACTAGGTGCCACTCATGATCGTTCTATAATTGGTTAATTATAGACGGCCAACATAAATCGAAAACCTATTTAGTCACACGCACTACGAGTAATCCGAGGGATTTAAAACGAGTTGAAAATTGGATTTTCCAATCAAGAGAAATATGTCGAATCTGAGTTAATCAGAGGCGCAACGGAAACTTAAAATGGCTAAGTCTTTTGAAGGCTTATTGGGTGAATTAAATGAGTTTAATTCACGATCGGTTTGGCTCGGTTTGGCCGGCCAAAGAGGATGTTAACCCCCTTTGGTTTGGCCGGCCATTAAAAGGGGATAAAACCAATTTATTTGGTTTAATTAATAAAATAAATCTAGCGCGATTTGTTTTATAAATTATGGATAAATAAATTTGTGTAAAGAAATTTATATAAATAAATTTATAGAAATTTATTCTTTTATGGAAATTAAAATGATCCATGAAATGGTTTATTTTAATTTTATAAAATTAATTATGAATTGATTTTTCTATAATAAGAAAGTTTATAAATTTCTTATAAAATTTATTCCATAATAAAAGGAGAAGAAATATTTGTTTTATTATAAAGTTAGTTATAATAAAACTTGGTTTAAACGGAATAATTCATAAAAGAATTTATAGGATAAATTTGTTATGAAAATTCCGTTAAGAGGGAGACTTGGCAAGGGAGATGATACTATATAAAGGAACCAAAGGCAAGCCCTTAATTCCAATTGAGTAATCAAGAGATTAGTAGCTTCCTCTCTCTCTCTCTCTTATTCTCTTCTCCCTCTCTTCCCCTTAGGGTCGGCGCCCTTCTTGAGTACTAGGGCCGGCGCCCTTCTTGAGAGCTAGGGCCGGCGCACCTCACACAACCCTAGGGTTGGCGTGAGTCGACTCCACCAAGTAGAAGCCAAAGAAGAAGAAGAAGAAGAAGCGGATCGCGTCTCCTTCCTTCCCTTCCCGGAATTTAGATTCCGACTCTTGGTGGTTAGTTTCCTATTTTCTCTCTTGATCTTCTAGTTGTGCCTTTAGAGAATCTAGTAGTTCGTGTCGGCACAAAACTCGTGACTTTGCGAAGTCATCCCGAAGAGAACTCGGCGTGGACGCGAATAGAGGCGAAGCTTCCAAGGGACGCTACGGTTGGATCTCGTCCGTTTTCTTCGAGTTACGCGAGGTACAAAGTAAATTAGTTTACTTTTCCACAAAGATTTATTTTATGATCATGTCCACACACCATAAGGTTGCATGCTAGATACGTGGTTAGAATAATTTGAGAAATTATTTTATGCTAATTCTTCCGCTGCACGTAAAAATTTAAAATTTTACGAACCCGTATCCTTGTCAACATGCACCCGATCCCAACAATAGTTTCCATCCCTAGTTTGTTTAATTTGTAATCCTAGGAAAAAGTTAAGCTCACCAACTAGGCTCATTTCAAATTCATTTTTTATTATTTTAACAAATTCTTTTAGAAATTTTGAGTTGGTGGATCCAAAGATTATGTCATCTACGTAGATTTGGGCAATAAATATGTCTTTTCCTAGGGTCTTAATAAATAAGGTTGAGTCAATTTGTCCTTGTTTAAATTCTTTAGAAATTAAGTAAGTTGATAAGCGTTCATACCAGGCCCTAGGTGCTTGTTTTAGTCCATATAGATATAGTGCTTTAGTGAGTTTGTAAACGTGGTCAGGTCTTTCTAAGTCCTCAAACCCAGGGGGTTGTCCTACATAAACTTTTTTAATAAATCCATTTAGAAAGACTGACTTTACATTCATTTGGTATAGTTTAAATCTTTTATGGGATGCAAAGGCTAGTAACATCCTAATGGACTCAAGTCTAGCTACTGGGGCATATGTTTCGTCGTAATCTATGTTGGTGCAGAATGCACCCAAGTCAAACCTGTGTTTTGATAATGGCAACATAGGTCAAAAGTTAAGTCTTACTTGTTTTCTAACAAGTTACTCTAGTGTGCAGGAAAAGCCCTAGCGAAGGACTGCTAGGCACTGGCGAAGGAATGCCAGGGTAAAAAGCCCTAGCGAAGGACTGCTAGGCACTGGCAAAGGAAAGCCAGAGTCAAAAGCCCTAGCGAAGGACTGCTAGGCTCCAGGCGAAGGACAGCCTGGGACTGAAGCCCTAGCGAAGGAATGCTAGGCACCGAGCGAAGGGCAGCTCGGCATCCAAAACCTGACAAAGGACCGTCAGGCAAAAGTCCAACCAGAGGAACGGTTGGCATCAGGTAAATTCTCCCGAGAGGAGTAGGTGAGGACGCGTTCCCCGTCGAGGGAACAGTAGGCGTCGGTTCGACCTAGGGCTCCATTTTGGAGACCAAAGTCAGAACCAAGACAGCTAAGGCTGTATAAACTAACCACTTGATGTTTTGTTGTGTTTTGGACTAACCCTGGATGCAGGACCGAAGGAACGAGTGTCTGCAGCTCAGAATGCCTCAAAGGAGTGAGGCAACAGCTGACCAGGGCGCCCGGAGTGTCCCGGGCGCCCCCAAGGTGAACACAAAACACACAAGCAAAAAGTACGCTTCGACAGTACATACTGCGGGCGCCCCCGTGCTCCCGGGCGCCCCCAAGGTGCATACAAAACAAGTCAAGAGGAAAAGGCTTTGAATAGCTGCTGGGCTGGGCGCCCCCTCTGCTCCCGGGCGCCCCCTGCGCTGCGGGCGCCCCCATGCGCAAGCCCTGAACCGGAAGCCATCGAAGCCAAGCAGATAACGTTTGACCCGGTTAATCCGGGCACCCCGGTCAAAGCGGATCCAGAGGATAGACGCTGACCGAGACTTTGGCGGATCAAAGGCCACGTGGGGGCGCCCCCGACGTCCCGGGCGCCCCCAGGCCCTATATAAAGGACCCTCGACCAAGGCTTCAGAAAATCACCTCAATGAACGCCTCAAAGCTCTTCAGCTCTCGCGCCTTGCTCCGGAAACCTTCCAACACGAGCCGACGACATCCTGCTGCTCCGAGAAATTCGATCTACTCCGGACGTCGGTAAAGAAGAGCGTGTTTTGTTTACTACACTTATTTTTTTGTAATCAAATTATTGTAAACTGTTTGCCCCTATATAGAATTGCCCAAAGTAAACGGTCAACGACCGTGGGCCTTGGAGTAGGAGTCGACACAGGCTCCGAACCAAGTAAAACCTCCCGTGTTTGCGTTGTGTGTTTTTAACTTCCGCTGTGCAATTACTCTTTACGTAAATCCGAAAGTTTTCCGATATTCACCCCCCCTCTATCGGTTTTCTCGATCCAACAAGTGGTATCAGAGCGGGGAAGTTCAAACCTCGTGCAACCACTAGTTTGAAATTTTTTTCGGATCTTTAATTTTTTATTTTTCTTACGAATTTTTTTCGTTAAATATTTCGTTCGATTTTTTTGCGAGGTTGGTGCAACACCCCTCGTTATTTTATTCATCCAGCATTACTAATCCAAGACCTAGTCTTGGAAAATTTGTTTTTGTTTTCTATTTCAGATTAAATGGCCATGCAAGAGGGATTCAGCACCGCCAAACCTCCACTCTTCAGTGGAGAAGACTTTTCCTATTGGAAAAGTCGTATGGAGGTCCACCTGAAAACTCAGGTGGACATGTGGATCATCATCCAATCCGGTCTGGAGATCCCCAAAAACGCCGAAGGACTTCCTCAAAGCTACACAGAGTGGGACACCGCTCTGAAATGAAAAATCGAAGCCGACGCTAAAGCGACTCAGACTCTTCAATGCGGATTGACGAAAGAGGAACTGAACCGGGTGGGACCCTTCAACAGTGCGAAGGAGCTTTGGGCAAAATTGATCGAGCTGCATGAAGGGACATCAGATACTCGGATAAGCAAGAGGGATCTGCTTCTGAACAAACTCTACACCATCAAGATGGCCGACAACGAGACAGCAGCCCAGATCCACGCACGAATCCAAGAGTTGATGAACGGTCTTCACACAATAGGTCACAAGGTTGAAAATCGTGACTTAATAAGGTATGCCTTAAACGCTTTCCCTAGAAACACCTTGTGGGCATCTATGGTAGATGCATACAAGGTCTCAAGGGATCTTTCAAAAATAAAATTAGATGAATTATTTTCCGAACTAGAACTGCACGAACAAACTAACACCAATATGGTCGAGAAAGGTATTGCTTTCGTTGCAGGTAAAACTGGAAGGACAACAAAGAAGAAGCCTGAACCTGAACCCGAGTCTAACTCAGACTCAGCCTCAGAAGAGGAAGAAGGGGATCAAACTAAGCTGGTCTGACTAGCCCGAAGTTACTACAAGGAGGTGAAGAACCGAACCAACAAACGGAAAATCGAACCGAACCAACAAACGGAAAATCGGTCGAAGAAAGGACGAACCAGCTGAACCCGCAAACAAGCCCAATGTGACTTGCTACGAGTGCAAGAAAAAGGGCCACTACAAGTCAGAGTGTCCTAACCTAAAGGAGACTAAAAAGACGAGAAGAAAGAAGGCACTGCAAGCAACCTGGGACGAATCTTCCTCAGAAGAAGAAGAAGAGGCACCCCAGTCCAACCTCCTAGCTCTGACCGCCTCAGAAGAAGTCGGAACTGAATCAGAAACACAACAGGACGACGGCGAGCTGACCTTCACAGAAGACGGAGAAATTAAGATAACTGGTTTTAATAGATCTCAATTAAGTGAACTAATTTCATTTCTTTCTCGAGATTTGGCAAAAGCCAAACTCCGAGTCGAATCCCTCCGACAGGAAGTAAAACTCCTGAAAGAGGGAGCTGACTCTAAACCCTTAACCGAGAGGGTTCAGGAAGGAACTCCTACTCAAGTTGAAAAACTTGAAAAGGAGAACTCCTCCCTGAAAACTCAGGTTAAGGATCTTAGATCAGCTTTAGAACGATTTACATCTGGTTCCAAGGGTCTTGACATGATCCTTGGAAAACAGAAATCAGTTCTAAATCGATCCGGACTGGGCTATAGAACCAAATCCCGGCAAAGATCTTACTTTGCTGTACTGAATCAGTCTAGAGGTAAAATTCAGGCATGGGTACCTAAACTATACCTGAACAAACCAACTGGATCAAATCAGTATTGGATCCCCAAGGACAAGATTCACATCTTGCCTAACCATCACCGTGGCTTTAGTCCAGGGGGAGCCAAACTGAAAACAATATTCATTATTAGATAAGAATTTAATTCTTGATTGCAATATGATTGATTGCTTGTTTATTTAATTTCTGTAATTTACCATGCTTAGACTTAGGTTAGTTTAAGGACTGAACAAACTTAGCTGAAACTTGACAACATAGTATTGGGTGGAGGTGAGATGATAGTACGTTAGGGAAGCCAATTTGGCGGAACTAGCCGAAGCTACAGATCCAAGACCCAAACTAGTTAGACCAGAAATTTTTCAAAAAATTTTTGAAAATGAAATTTCATTAAAAGGCTTTGTCAAGGAAAGGGTGGATGATCCCATAAGGCTACGGCCAAAGAAGGCCTAGTGCCTCGCCAAGACCTGGAAGCCAATTTTTGAAATTTAAATTCAAATTATTTTTTTTGTCAAATTCGAATCTAACACAAAATTTCAGTTATTTGTAGATTTAAACATCTTTTTAATTGTTTTCAAAATTAATTAAGCTTTCAAAATTTAATTATTTTCAAAATTAATCAAAATTTTCAAAATAGTCTTAATTATCAAAACCTGTCTCACGAAACCATAAGGCTAACGTGATTGAAACCCTAGATTTGGGTGAGACAGACTAGCAGTGAAACTCAATTTAAGCTATTCCTAACTCTAATTGGATCCAAATCAAGAAAACTCTTTATTGTAGGAACATAAAGATTTGGACCAATGGATGTTGGATAGCGGTTGCTCCAGAACATGACTGGAGATAAATTGAAGTTCACCAAGCTCAAGTTCAAAAAACCTAGGCTCAGTGGCATTTGGCAATAATGCTACACTCAAGGTAATTGGGTCAGGTAATATTGAACTTAAATCCGATTTCATTATTAAGAAAGTTCTATTGGTTGAAAACTTTAATTTTAACTTGCTTAGCATAAGTCAGTTATGTGATTCTGGTTATATAGTTACCTTTAACAATTCTAACTGCCTGATTAGAAATGTACAAGACTCAGAAATCATGCTTAAGGGCACTAGGAAAAACAATGTATACACTATAAACCTTCCCCTTGTACCCAAATGTATGTTAACACAATTAGAACAATCAAACCTCTGGCATAGGAGATTAGGTCATACCAATCTGAGAACTATCTCAAAAATTACCCAACTTGGCTTAATCAAAGGTATTCCCAAAATTAAAAATAATGAAAACCTAATATGTGAATCTTGTAATCAAGGTAAACAAACCAAATCCAATCACAAACTAACCCAATCTGATTTAACTCAAACTACACTTGAGCTCCTACACCTTGACCTTTGATTCACATGGAGCCAAGTCACTAAGCGGGAACCGATACTGCTTAGTAATAGTTGATGATTACTCTAGGTTTACCTGGGTTAGGTTTCTAAAAACCAAAGATGAAACCCTAAACCTATTTAATGAATTCTGTAAACTAATTGAAAATCAAAACGACACTAAAATTAAAAGACTTAGGAGTGATCACGGGGGAGAGTTTGAAAATCAACGATTCGAGGAATTCTGTAAGGTAAATGGGTACTTACATGAATTTTCATGTCCTAGAACCCCCCAACAAAATGGGATAGTCGAGCGAAGGAATAGAACATTACAAGAAGCCGCTAGGGCTATGCTCAACGAATTTAATCTAGCAAACCAATTTG
>JAGFNQ010000648.1:33704-73858 GCA_024364735.1 Boesenbergia rotunda
AACAAAGTCCTAGCGAAGGGCTGCTAGGCACCTGGCGAAGGAATGCCAGGATACAAAGCTCTGGCGAAGGACTGCAAGTATCCAAGCCCTAGCGAAGGACTGCTAGGCAAGTGGCGAAGGACTGCTAGTATCCAAGCCCTAGCGAAGGACTGCTAGGCAACTGGCGAAGGACTGCCAGTATCAAAGCCCCAGCGAAGGCCTGCTAGGAACCTAGCGAAGGAATGCTAGGCACCGAGCGAAGGGTAGCTCGGCATCCAAGACCTGACAATGGACCGTCAGGCAAAAGTCCAACCAGAGGAACGGTTGGCATCAGGTAAATTCTCCCGAGAGGAGTAGGTGAGGACGCGTTCCCCGTTGAGGGAACAGTAGGCGTCGGTTCGACCTAGGGCTCCATTTTGGAGACCAAAGTCAGATCCAAGACAGCTAAGGCTGTATAAACTAACCACTTGATGTTTTGTTGTATTTTGGACTAACCCTGAATGCAGGACCGAAGGAACGAGTGTCTGCAGCTCAGAGTGCCTCATAGGAGTGAGGCAACAGCTGACTAGGGCGCCCGGAGTGTCCCGGGCACCCCCAAGGTGAACACAAAACACACAAGCAAAAAGTACGCTTCGACAGTACATACTGCGGGTGCCCCCGTGCTCCCGGGCGCCCCCAAGGTGCATACAAAACAAGTCAAGAGGAAAAGGCTTCGAATAGCTGCTGGGCCGGGCGCCCCCGTGCTCCCGGGCGCCCCCTCTGCTCCCGGGCGCCCCCATGCGCAAGCCCTGAACCAAAAGCCATCGAAGCCAAGCAGATAACATTTGACCCGGTCAATTCGGGTGCCCCGAGCGCTCCGGGCGCCCCGGTCAAAGCGGATCCAGAGGATTGACGCTGACCGAGACTTTGGCGGATCAAAGGCCACGTGGGGGGCGCCCCCGACGTCCCAGGCGCCCCCAGGCCCTATATAAAGGACCCTCAACCAAGGCTTCAGAAAATCACCTCAATTGAATGCCTTAAAGCTCTTTAGCTCTCGCGCCTTGCTCCGGAAACCTTCCAACACGAGCCGACGACGTCCTGCTGCTCCGAGAAATTCGATCTACTCTGGACGTCGGTAAAGAAGAGCGTGTTTTGTTTACTACACTTATTTTTTTGTAATCAAATTATTGTAAACTATTTGCGCCTATATAGAATTGCCCAAAGTAATCGGTCAACGACCGTCGGCCTTGGAGTAGGAGTCGACACAGGCTCCGAACCAAGTAAAACCTCCCGTGTTTGCGTTGTGTGTTTTTAACATCCGCTGTGCAATTGCTCTTTACGTAAATCCGAAAGTTTTCCGATATTCACCCCCCCCCTCTATCGGTATTCTCGATCCAACAGAACACTAACCGGCTCTGATACCACTGTTGGGACCGGGTGTATGTTGACAAGGATACGGGTTCGTAAATTTTAAAATATTTACGTGCAGCGGAAAAATTAGCATAAATAATTTCTCAAATTATTTTTAACCACGTATCTAGCATGCGACCTTATGATGTGCGGACATGATCATAAATTAAAACTTTGCGGAAAAGTAAACTAATTTACTTAGTACCTCGCGTAACTCGAAGTAAGGGACGAGATCCAACCGTAGCGTCCCTTGGAAGCTCCGCCTCTATTCGCGTCCACGCCGAGTTCTCTTCGAGATGACTTCGCAAAGTCACGAGTTTTGTGCCTACGAGAACTACTAGATTCTCTAAAGGCACAACTAGAAGATCAAGAGAGAAGAAAGGAAACTAACCACCAAGAAATGGAATCTAAATTCCGGGAAGGAAGGAGATGCAACCCGCTTCTTCTTCTTCTTTGGCACCTTCTTAGTGGAAGAGACTTGCGCCGGCCGTAGGGGAGGATAGAGAGCCAGCCCTAGAGAGAGAGTGGGCGCCGGCCCTAGGGGAGGAGAGAGAGCCGGCCCTAGAGAGAGTGGGCGAAATAGAGAGAGAGGGAAAGAGTTAATCTCTTGATAACTCTATTAATTGGAATTCAAGGCTAGCCTTTGATTCCTTTATATAGTAGCCTCTCCCTTGCCAAGTCTCCCTCTTAACGGAATTTTCATAAAAAATTTATCCTATAAATTCTCTTATGAATTATTCTGTTTAAGCCAAGTTTTATTATAACTAACTTTATAATAAAACAAATACTTCTCTCTTTTAATTATGGAATAAAATTTGTATAAAATTTTCTTATCATGGATAAATCAATTGATAATTGATTTTACAAATTAAAATTAAACCAATTCATGGTTCATTTTAATTTCCATAAAAAGAATAAATTTCTACAAATTTCATTATAAATCTCTTTATATAAATTTCTTTATATATCAATTTATTTATCCATAATTTTATAAAACAAATCGCGTTAGATTTATTTTATTAATTAAACCAAATAAATTGGTTTCTCCCCTTTGTATTGGCCGGCCAAACCAAGAGGGTGGACACCCTCTTTGGCCGGCCAAACCCAGCCGAACCCATCGCGAATTAAACTCATTTAATTCGCCTAATAAGCCTTCAAAAGACTTAGCTATTTTTAGCTTCCATTGCGCCTCTGATAAATTCAGATTCGACTTATTTCTCTTGATCGGAAAATCCAATTTTCAACTCGTTTTAAATCCCTCGGATTACTCGTAGTGCGTGTGACTAAATAGGCTTTCGATTTATGTTGGCCGTCTATAATCAACCAATTATAGAACGATCATGAGTGCACCTAGTAGTACATCATGACCCCCAATTAATCGAAAGATCAACGGCTGACCTCAGAAATATTTCTGAAACCCTTCAGCAGCTCTAATGAATCCTGCCTCATTCCCTTCACCATCTTATACCCACTTGGTTCAGGACATGGTCTGTTTGTGTCAGTCCCCACTAGACTGACTACGTCACACCTAGCCCAAGTAGTGTCTTTCTCGTCCTTTGGATTTCTAATTACTCTCATGTATTTAAGAGACTCATACTCTAAACATGATATGCTCTGGCCAGAGACTTTGAGTAACAATCCGACGATAGGACTGGGTATACATCTCCTCGCAAGGAGTGGTGAATCCTTTGTAGGCTGTTCAAACATCTTCGGGCACTTCGGCTTATACCCAACCATCCTGGGTCCACACCTCCTTGGAGATGCTTGCTTAAGATGTTAAAGTATAAGTCTCCATGACCAAGATGACTTGAACACCGCAAGTGAAAGGAACATCGCACTTAAGCTGCGGTAAGAACTTCACTGACCTGTTTATGTATAGACTACCATGTGAAGTTTTACAGTCAGTCACTCCAATGAACTAGTTCCCTTAACTAGCATCCATGTTTATCTCCGGACATCCCAATGTCACCAGCCAGTGAGAATTAGCTGATTAGAGAATAACCCATGCTAGTCTCAACAGAATTGATAGTGTCCGTTTTTATCAATTCATCGACTAGGGATATTTTCAATACTTCACAATTGCACATGTAGAGATAATCACTAGTTGTGATCCCATCACAAATTCTCTTATGTTGTGAATTGTATTGCGGACATTCAGTAGATGAGTTTAAGATCCCAATCAAATACACAAATATGTATACTCAAATAGTGAATTTTCATTTATTAAAATAAATGTTTACAATCATAAGGCGATTGCCTTAGGACACTTCTCTCATATCACTAACACCAAGAAGCTAGTATAAAAAGGGGTTCGACCACTCACTTCAGAATATCAAAATTTCCATCTTCTCATTCATTCTTTGCAGAACAAAAGTGCTCAAGGCGAAGCTCTACGACCAAGGAAGCTCCAGGAGGAAGTGTGCGATGTTTCAGAGTTCTAGATTGGTCGGGATCGTCGAGTTTTTTTGTTTGGTTTGCTTTTAATTTATAAGTTGTAATTATACTTTATATTTGTGCTTGCATTTCAAATTGTAAGATGGGTTTTCTCCGCCTCCGAAAATTCTGGAAAGGAGACCAATAGTGGACTCACGCCGAGTACATAAGCCTTAGACGTATGGTAGTGGCCTCACCCACTACATGTGAAGCATCTAATCATCATCTTATCATTCTTCTTTCTACAACCCATATTAGAATTTAAGGTAATTAACTTGGGTTTAGGGTTTACCTCCTTTTCCTTACCCATTGGACACTTATCCTTGTAGTGCCCCTTATCATTGCACCCAAAGCAAATAATGTGGTCTTTTAATTTTGCTTTGGTAGAGGTACTCGCGAGATTGACTTGTTCTTCAACTTTGAGGAAGTGGATCGATCATCCGCACTCATGAATGTTATGTTTCAATTTCGGATGTGGATCATTCTTCATCTTCTCCTTCTTCTCCTTTCTTCTTCTCCTCGAAGGTTGAACACGAATCAACTTCTGATTGCTCCACCTCTGCTCCATACACAATTAAACTCATCTCATTGGGCTCTTCTTCTTATGTAGGCTTTGGTTCTTCAATTGGAAACATCTTTATCTTGCTCCACAAATCGTGAGCATTTTCGTATTTACCTACACCACCTATCATGTTAGGAGACAAAATATCAACTAATATTGTTATTACCTTTGAATTTGCCTTTGATTGTGATTGTTGTTCTTCCATCCAATAGTGTGGTTAGAGTTTCTTCTCTTTCTTGTCTCTTGGGACATCAAATAGTTCCTCGATGACTATAATTGTGTCCCAATCCATCTTGAAGAATGTCTCCATTCTTTTTGTCCACAAAAAAAAAAATCTCCTCCTTCATAATTTGGTGAAACCGCAAAATTGACCATCATTTGCTTCCTCAACGGTTAGTCCGATGGAGAGCGACCTTCGCTCTGATACCACTTGTATGGAATTGGATAACCATCTACAGGGGGTGAATAGACCTGCAACGTTAGTGTGCGCAAGCGAAAATACAATTAACTAAAACACTAACAAGAATACAACTCGATTTACGTGGTTTGAAAATGACGCTCCTACTCCACAGTTGTCCGTAAGGTGGACGATCTCTATCCGTCGGTGGATTAGTCCTCAGAAAACTTCCAGCTAGCTCATGTAGCTCCTTGTGGGTGATGAAACCTGGCCACAACACCATACATGCACACAAGAGCTTGGTAGACTACTAATAGGGGTTAACCACCTCTATTTCGTCAATGTTACTCAAGCAAGTTGAGTTCTCTTAAATAGAGCTCGTTTGCTGATCCAGCCATTACTAGTCGACTGGTGCCAACACCATTCGACTGACAACTGTCAAATTTGAATGTTATAACCCAACGTTCGAATTTAGTCGACACTAGCTGACTGCATAGAAAGATCAGTCGACTGATCTTTTTGCATCCTCAACCAGTCGACTGATCTCATACTAGTCAACTGATAAAATTATAAACTTAGGGTTTTCCTTCCTGAGTACATTTTACTCACACTCAAACTCTCACGACTTACTTGACCCTTCATTGTAGTCTTGACCTGTTGCCTTCAAGCCTTCTTCACTTTGGCTCTCATTCCTCGGATGCATACAAGCCCGCAGCTCATCCTCATGTCATCCTTCGCGAATGTCTCGAAGTGCATTTCCCTAGGCTCATCATTGCTGTCTTATCCACGGTCCCTCAGATGCTCCATCCTTCACCTGACCCGAAGCCATCAAGCTCAGTCATATGTGTATCCTGCAAACCTGCATACTCAAATACACATATCAAATACATGGGTAAACCTAACTTAAATCATTTGGCTAAACATCAAAACACATAGTCCTATGAACCATAGATTTCCTCATCATAGGTTTCTTGTAAACTAAAGATCATGAATAGAAGAGTGGAGATGAGTGAGAGAAGAGATTTGATCAAGAAGAGAGAAAAGGAAGCAGAGGGATCTAATTGAATTCTATATGTAAAGGGAAATTCTAGGATTTAGATTTCACCACAATGTTAGTAAACACCTAATCTATGATTGGTTTCCTACTCTCAATGGTTGTTGATGTAGGTAGACTATCCTATAATTTTTGATGTTCACTTTTGAAACTACACCAACGTATCAATTCCAATTCATCGTCTACTTTCATGGAGACATAGATGAGGGATCACTTTCCTCAGGAGACTCTGTAATGAGATCCCACAACCCACGAGTTGTCTTCTCTTACTGTGTGATGACTAATTAGAGTTGATCCATTGAGATATATGATAGCCCATTGTTCATTGTTCATTGCGACATACCGATCTACTTTTGTAGCTGACTCTCCACATCTTGATTTTCTATGGGTCGGAGGATTGGATATTCCTTCCGGTTTATCCCAAAATCCTCGTGGGATACGAATCTCGTGCTTATGGCATCAAAATCATAGTTACACAGTAGATCTGGACTATAAATAAACATATCATTGAATAGGAAAATTACCAAACATCCATAGATTAAACGAAAGATGTGCACATAACAATGGATTAATCCCTATTTCTAAAATTCAGAATCTAGTCTTATAAATAGAGTTACAAACAAAACTCAATGTTCAAACAATTACAATCAAGATCTAAAACAGAAAATGAGAAACAAAGCTTAGTCTTGTTGCATGAATGTGTCTCTGGATGCTCCTAATCTCAATCCTAGGTGTTGGCATTGACGAATCCCCTTGGATTGTCTCAATGAAGTCTTCTTGGGACGCTTGAATGGTACCCAATCGAGATTGCCTCCATTCCCCAAAAGATCATCTTATATACATCTTCTATTGAGCCCACTCTGGCCTGTACTAGCAGGCACAAGCGCCCGCGGCAGGCTCTATCAACTTTTGTGGGTTCCGCCACCGGCCGTGCCGGCAAGCATCGCCACTCGTGACGAAACTCTATGGTCTATCTAGATTTTTGGCATGGGTCATACTGGCTAGCACACCCGCCCATGGTAGGATCTGTGTATTGGTGCAGGGTACACCAGAATCAAACCTATGTTTTGATATTATCAAAGGGACATGTTAAGTATTGTTGTTAAACAATGAATTGAACAAGGATGCTTACCTTGAAAAGTTCTAGTTAAGGCTAGGCAAGGAAAAGCCCTAGTTGCGCCTACGCAAGGAAAGTCTCTACAAATCATGAAAACCAAGAAGGAAGTCTAAATGGATCAAGTGGACTTGACACTGCAGATAGATTCGGAGGACCCGATATCGAATCAACAGGAAGGCCTGGTAGGTCAATCCAATGCTGAGTGATTTAAGTCCAAACAAGTCTGAAAGACCCAATGTTTTGTAGGTGAGTTGAGGAAAGCTCATGGAGAGAGTGTAGTGATATCATGTCCTGGTAGGGACAAATCTTAGGTGTTGATCCAACTGAAAAACTAAAATGATTCTAAGTTGAGATCAAGACAAACCTAACTATCATACTCAAACATACATTATATCCATTGTGCTAACTTTGTTTTGTATGATTATTATATTGTCTGTGCTAACTTTATGTTGTAGATAAACAATGTTTTGAGTTGACCGAGGGTTCAATCAACTGAACAAGGTGTTCAATCGATCGATTCTGCCAGTGTGGAAGAAAACTAATTAGAGTTCGTAAAGATGGAATTATGGTATTATCAGTCAAGTGACAAACTTGATCTGTCGACTAATCTAAATATGTAACGATAGAGATCAGATCGAATCAACATAATCAAGGTAATTCTAGATTTTATCGACGGATAGTCGGGATCAGTCAACCGAACAGTTTGATTTAAAGGAATCGATAGATTGGATCAGAGCACAAAAGGAATGGCGTAAGGGTTTTGTCAACGGATAGTGGATTAGTCGACTGATAGGTTCAGTAGACGAAACGGTAGATCAGTCGACTAAACAATGCCTATATAAGAAGGCATTGGGGTCTGAGATAAACAGTCACTTCTGCTCTCTTCATTCAATTCCTACTACCACTGTTCATGTAAGTGTTAATACTTCTATGCCATGTGGCTCTCTAACAACTACATGCAAACTCTTTCTATTGTTGTTGGTATTTTTACTTTATTACTTGCACTCATTCATTGAAGATGATAGTATTGTTACTATCCTCTTTCATACTTGTATGACTCTGTTTCTTCGGAAGAACTATATTAGATTGGCCGTCAAAAGCAAGGATCACGAGCCTTGGAATAGTAGTCATTGGACTACAAACTAAATAAAATCGACTGTGTCTTTATGTCTTATCCCTTTATTTTTATTTTGCTGCAACCATGATTTTACATAAAGAAAAGATTTTAAACGTACGAGATTCACCCCTCCCCCTCTCTCTTCTATTACGATCCAACACTATGAACCATTTGGATTTTCAACATGGGTCATGTCTGTTAGCACAACCGTCCATGGACGGATCTGTGAACCATCTGGGGCTCAGCACGGGTCATGCCGGTGGGCAGTGGTCGCATATGGTAGGGCTTGTAGACTCTGCAGATTGGCCACTACGGTTGGGAAGTCTTCGGAATTGTCTTTCGAACGTGTTTCTACTTCCTTTGTGAGCCCTATCAAACAAAATACACAAGAATAGTTCATTGAACTAGAAAAGTATCAAAATGAAACACAAGGTGATGTAAACGTGAAATATATGTATATAAAATGGGATATGATGTGCATCAAATTATGATAAAAATCCTATACGAAATATGCATATCATGAACCTAGGGTTTTTAGTAGCTCCTCACCATCATGAGATAGAGTTAGAATCTCCCCCGAACACTCATAAAACTCTCTTGTGGGAATAACAACTCTGGTCATTCGCCCCTGGGCATCCAACTCCTAGTGCCACCCATTGAGATAGAGGATGGTCCGACAAAGGCTTATTCCTCGCACCACCATAGTCTAACTCCCTAATCCGATGATAGAATCCCTATTGGTATAATATTCTCTAGATCAAGGTTGATTAGTTTGACTAAGCTTGGGTTAGATCAAGCTTGAGTTTTGATTGTTGGATAATATGTGAGAAGATATCAAATAGACCCAAGTTGATCGGATATTTGACAATATGTGAGAAGAGATCAAATAGGTCAAGGTTGACAAGATATTTGATAATATATAAAAAGAAGTCAAGTAGGTCAAGGGTGACTAGATACTTGTCTTGAAAGTCTTAACTGGAGGTTGCGCCCTAACTGGAGGTTAGGCCCTACCTAGAGGTTAGGCAAGGGAAAGCCCTAAATACGGTTAGGCAGGATGGAAGTGTACTGAGTGACTAGTCCTAATTGGGGTTAGGAAAGGAAAAGTCCAAGTGGGTTAAGGAAGATCGCATGTTGGCAAAAAAAAACCTAACTGAGATTAGTCCTAACTGAGGTTAGGCAAAGAAAAGTCCAAATGGGTCAAGGAGTACAGTATGTTGTCAAAGGAAATTCCAAGTGGGTCAAGGGATGACTGGACACTTGGTGACCAAGCCCTAATAGGTCAAGGTTGATGGAATGCAAGGCAACAAGAAATCCCAATAGGTCATGGTTGACTAGATATCAAACAAGGTAAACCCTAGACTTGGATCAAGCAAGTTATAGTTTGACAATCGATTGCCCTAAGCTAATTGATTATGGAAATCGATTAGGAAACACAGAAAAGGTCTGAATTGATTGATCAATCGATTGGCCTAATCAATTAGGATTATTTTCTTGATCGAACAAAAGAGGTCTAAATCTGATAGATCCTATTGGACCTGCTAGACGGGGGTGAATTGTTGAGGCAATCTGTGATCCGGAGTGATCATGAGTTTTGATGTTTGGGCAAAGGGTTTAAGTTAGGTTTACCCTTGTGTTCTTATATGTGTATGTTGAGTGTGCAGGTTGTACAGGTTACACATATGGACTTGACTGGACAGCCTCAGTACGGTGAAGGGTGGCATGGAGGCAAGCTGGAGGCTTGCGTGCGCATCCGAGGGACCTTGGAGAGCAGGGACGATGAGCTGAGGGGCGCGGACTTCGAGGCATGCGTGAAGAATGGCATTGAGGCAAGCTGGACACTTGCGTGCGCATCCGAGGGGCGGGAGCCGAAGATAAAGAAGGTGTGAAGGCAATAGTCGAGGCTGCGGATGAGGAGTCAGTCGAGTCGTGAGGGTACGAGTGTAGAGTGATTGTACTCGGGAAATCCTAGGGTTTGAGTGCGGAGTGGAATGTACTCAGGAAGGATAACCTTAGGTGGGTTAGTAGACCAGTCAACTGGCCTGGGGGCAGTCGACTGTTGGAACTCACAGAAAGGTCTCAGCCCTGGGACCAGTCGACTGCCCTGGGGGCAGTCGACTGGTAGGTGGCTGGTGAGTTGGCTGAGAATTTGAACGTTGGGGTGCAACGGTCGAATTTCAGTGGCACTAGTCGTCTACCCTGGGGGCAGTCGACTGGTAGCGAGGGTTTCAGCCCGAGTCCTATTTAAAGAGGACTTTGTGGTGGCTGAGATTCTTGACGAATCTTGTCTTGGTTAAAGGCAAGATAGTAGTCTTTGTGCTTAAGTCTTCAAAAGGTGTTGTGGTGAGGTTTCTCCACCAACAAGGAGAGACGAGGGCTAGCCGGAGGTTATCTGGGGATTGATCCACCGACGGATTCTTAGATTAGTCACCCGTCTGGGGTGGATACCAAGTACATCTTCCGTGTTAGCATTGGTTAGTGTTTGATTATTATTGTTATTGTATATTCCGTTGTGCAACTAACCGTGTAGGAAGAAAAGGGGATCGAAAAATGTTATTCACCTCCCCTCTATCGGACACGGTCGATCTATTAGTTGGAATCAGAGCGGGGACCGCCCTTGATCGGACTAATCGCCGAGGGAGCACACGCTAGAGGAGAAGAACATGGAAGATAAATTTGGGGACGACATCTACACTCCGCCGGCCTACGACCATAACGATTTCGGGTATTGGAAGTCACGGATGGAAACATGGTTCGGAATAGAGTGCGACCTTCAGATTATACTTGAAGTGCCCTTCGAGATTCCAAAGGATAAGCACGGGAAGAGGCTTAGACCTAGATATTGGAATCAAGAACAAGAAAATCAATCCAAAGTGAATAAAATGGTAATTGACATATTGCTTAATATTTTGCCTACTAATGTTTTGAATGATGTAGGAGCATACAAAAATGCACATGAATTATGGATCAAAGTAGAAGAATTTCATAAAAACCCTACACAAGGTTAAGTAGTGGAAGAACCTGAGGAAGTGAACACGATAGCCTAAGAGGAGGAAGAATTAAGTGAAAGATCATCAACCTCCTCAAGAGAAGAAGAGGAAGCATCAATCTCAAGAATTGAGGGGGAGGTGAGAGCCTCAACCGTACCGGATCAAGAGGATGCATCCACATCATCAAAGGTTGAAGAAGAAGTCAACCTAGCCTCTACCTCCACCAAAGCCAAGAGAAAGGAGCATATTACATGCTTTGGTTGCAATGAAAAGGGGCACTACAAGGACAAGTGCCCGAAAGGTAAAAAGGAGGTACACTCTACACCTATTTCAATTCCGTTTAAATCTAACATGAAGTGTAGGATTGGAGAAGCCCAAGAGAAAAGGAAGAAAATCTGATGCTTCACATGTGGAGAGCTGGGGCACTTTCATACAAAGTGTCCAAGGAAAGGAGAACTAAAGAAGATGGAGAATTTGAGAAGATGGGAGAAGGAGGAGAGAAAGAAAAGAAGCTCACAACAAGGAGGGACTTCAAGGGTAAGGGAGGTAATTCCTAACCCTAAATTAAAATGTAACTCAATTTCAAATTCCTCATTGCATTTTAAAAATAATGATCATCCCTCCATGCATGCTAGTTTTCATGAAAAATGCTTAATGGTGCATAATTTTGGATTTGAGTATAATGATAGGACTAGGATTAACAAGATAGATCATAACCCTAGGAAAGACATGCATCATGATCAACCCAAGACCTCTAGACCTAAGGATCATAGCACTAATCCCAAAAAGGGGAAGAATGTTCTTAGAAAGGAGGGTAGTTCTAGGAATGTCCAAAGTGGACATATGAACTCCAAAGTTAAAGGTCTGGAGAGGAAAAATCAAGCCTTGAGGGCAAGACTTGATACATTAGAAAAGGCCCTAGAAAGATTCACGGTTGGATCTAAGGGCATAGACATGGTGTTGGGTAGCTTAAAACCCAACTATGATAGATCGGGGTTGGGATACAGGTCTAAGACCTCCAATGCCAATGGAAAGAAATATGCTAGGAAGACATTGTAGGACCGGTGCCGTCGATAGAGGGGGTGAATATTGATCGTGAAAACTCTTTCGGAATTCTTCATAAAACTTTCGTTCTGGACTTAGAATATTAGTAGCGCAGCGGGGAATAAATGGAACGAAAAACAAAGCAAAGGACAATGACACGCGGGATTTATTTACTTGGTTCCCGACCCCCCTGGGTCAGTACGTCCAAGGCCTATGTACTCGGCATGAGTCCACTATTGGTCTCCTTTCCAGAATTTTCGAAGGCGGAGAAAACCCGTCTTACAGTTTACAATTACAATCAAAGAGATATTGAAAGTTAAAGTACGAAACAGGTAAAAGCAAACCGAACACGAATATGAAACTCGGCCGATCTGGACCTCTGAAGTGCCGCACACTTCCTCCTAGAGCCTCCCGGTCGTAGAGCCTCGTCTTTAGCGCGTTGTCGATGGTCAGAATGATCAGAACAGTACTTGGAAGTCGTGTTTGAAGCATAGGGGACGAAGCCCTTTATATAGGCCTCCTGGGGGCGCCCCGGACGCTGGGGGTGCCCCGGAAGACTCGGTCAAACCTTATCCTTGCGCCTACCTTGCCGCAGGTGATAAGATCATTGACCAGGGCGCCCCGGACCTCTCGGGCTCCCTCATGATGGCTTATCTGTGTTTTGGGTTTGAAACTGCACATACAGCTTTGAACCAGGGCGCCCTGGCTGCTGAGGGCGCCCCGCTTGACACCTTTTCTGCTAGCTTCACCTAACTATCTTTTTTCTCTTTAGCTCAGGGTGCCCTGGCTGTTGGGGGCGCCCTGGATGATGAGGGTGCCCTCCTTGATGGGGGCGCCCTGCTTAAATCCTGCAAACTATTTTTTTTTGCTTGCTTTGCCTCCGGTTCTTGTTACCTGCAAGATACACAAACACAAAACATATATACATATAATATTAGGCTTAAGGACTTGGTTCGGACTTCGGATTTGCACCAAACCCTAGGTCGAACTGGCACAAGTTGCCATCCCCCGAGAACGCGCCTTTCACCTACTCCTTTCAGGAGACGGTTGCCACCCAGTCCTTCGGGTGGACTTTTGCTTAGCTTCCGATTACTCCGGATCTCGAGACGCCCGAACCCCGACCCGTCTCTACTCCTGTCCTTAGTCATCACTCAGCTAAGTTGCTTAGTCCCTTGGACCAAGACTTCATTACCTAGCAGTCCTTTGCTAGGTGCCTAGCAGTCCTTCGCCAGGTCTTCATTCCCTAGCAGTCCTTCGCCAGGTGGCTAGCAGCCCTTCGCTAGGTCTTCTATGCCTAGCAGCCCTTCGCTAGGTGCCTAACAGCCCTTCGCTAGGTCTTCTATGCCTAGCTGCCCTTCGCTAGGTGCCAAGCAACCCTTCGCTAGGTCTTCTATGCCTAGTAGTCCTTCACTAGGTGCCTAGCAGCCCTTCGCTAGGTCTTAGGCTTACGATACCTAGCAACCCTTCGCTAGGTGCCTAGCAGCCCTTCGCTAGGTCTTAGGGTTTCGATGCCTAGATTAACTAGGACTTTTCTTCAGCTTAGGTTACTTCTCTCTTACTCCCCTTTATCTGTTGAATGTATCACTGACTTAAGTGTATTGTCATACATTAAAACACTTAAAGAGGAACATCATTGATGCAACATACACCAACAATCTCCCCCTTTTTGATATTTGGCAATAACTTAAGTTAGATTGGTTTAAAGGGGCTAACTTACTATCCTTGGGGAAAAATTGACTTTAGTTTTGAACATATTTTTGATCCTCTAGAAAAAATTCTAGAAAAAATAAGCAAAAATTTCTAACTTCTAACTTAAGAGCATACCTCTCCCCCTTTGTCATACATAAAAAAAACACAGAAAAATACTTGTACCAACAATGAGAAATTTTGGTTCTTTTTAAAAAATACTTGGTGCAGAAATTTTGAAAGCATTGTATTTTGAATGATATATTGCATTTTTGAAAAAAAAAACTGCATAATTTTGAAAAAGATGTTATTCGCTTTGAAAAATACAAGTACAGCATGTAAGTACTTTTGACAGAATTTGTAATTTTTGAAAAATATAAAGTACTTTTTGGAAAATGCATAACTTTTGAAAAAATGTTATTTTGGAAGGTATAAGTATTATGCCTATTTTGCAAGTACTAGTTGTTTTTGAAAGAGATGAGACTTTGAGAAATATAAGTAATTTTTGAAACCTAATATTTTACTTGACTAAGTTTCTTTTCCAGTCTGACACAATCCTGCGAAACCTTGTTGACTACAAGGACATTTTCCTAAGTGTCCTGGAAATTTTTCAAGGTCAAGTAAATATTAATAGAATTTTAAAAAAATGATAGTACTTTTGAAAGAATATTTGGCTTTGAAAGACATAAGTACTTTTGAACACATAATATTTGACTTCACTTGGTTAATTTTCCAGTCTGACACTATGCTGGGAACCCTTGTTGACTACAAGGACATTTTCCTAAGTGTCCTGAAAATTTTCCAACCCAAGAAAATATTATTATTTCAAATTGATCAAAATCACAAGAATTTTTGAAAATAAAAATTTTTTTAAAAAAAATTGATAGCATTTTAAAATAATACTTATGTTTTCAACAGGATTTGAAAATACTGCGTATGAAAACATTTGAAATATTTAATAATTCTTTTAATTTGACCTCCCCCTAAACTTGACCCAGTCCCGGGAAGCTTGTTGACCACAAGTACTCTTCCTCTGAGTCTTAAGGTTTGATTCAGATCAAAAGAATAATAATTTTCAAAATAATTTAAAACTTGTTAGACTCCCCCTAAATTTGACACGTCCTAGGAGTCCTTGAAGATCATAAAGTGGACCTTTTCTCTGTGTCTTTAGGGATTATCAAAGTCAAAGAACCGATAATTTTTAAGTAGATAAAATTTGACGGCACAATTTGGAAAGAAGATAATTTTGAAAACATATGTAATGCAAATTAAGGTGCAGTTTTCGAAAAATATTTTTTAATAAAAAGAACAAAACACTCCCCCTGTATCCAACACCGTTTGACTCTATCTATGTGCCTTAAGGAACTTTAGTGTTGTTCTAAGAGGCTTGTGTCTAAATGAGTGAGTCAAATAATTTTTGAAAGGATATAATTTTTGAAAAACGTATAGTATGTATATTCAATCAGACAAGCATGAATTCCATAAAAACATTATTATGTTGAGACACTATTTTGAAAATATATTTTTAGAAAAATATTCTAATGATTTTGAAAAATAATTTTGAAAAATATTTTTCAATTTATTAGTCCTTAACATCTCACCCATTTTAGATGTATCAATACAACAAGCATGATTGCCTTATAAGTGTATTGTGAGATGCTTGAATCATTTTTCTTTAATTTATTTTTAATTCTAAGATTTAATTGAAGCTTGTGTTAGATTTGAATTTGACAAGAAGTAACTTGAATTTGAATTTCAAAAATTGGCTTCCAGGTCTTGGCGAGGCACTAGGCCTTCTTTGGCCGTAGCCTTATTGGATCATCAACCCTTTCCTTGACAAAGCCTTTTAATGAAATTTCATTTTCAAAATTACTTTTTAAAAAATTCTGGTCTAACTAGTTTGGATCTTGGATCGGTAGCTTCGGCTAGTTTCACCAGTCTAAAGAGACCAAGTATACTTGACCTTATTAGAATTGGCTTCCCTAACGTACTATCATCTCACCGCCATCCAATACTAGGTTAATCAAGTTTCAATTATTCTTTTTCCTATAGCCGATCTAATATATGCATAAAATTTAAATATCTATGACATGTCATATAAAAAAAAAGTTGCAAATGCATGACATGACAATTATGCATGAGTCAAACAAGTCCAAAGCATTTTATTTAAGTTTCTAAAAATGTATCAAATTCCCGATTTGATACATGTCGTGTGAACCCGCGAATATGTCAACCCACTTTGACATATTTAATGTTATTAATTTTAATTGTTATAGTTTGCGTAAAATTTTATTTTAGTTTGAGTTTAAGTTATTTAAGATTTGAAGTTGAGTTAATTGAAGTTTGAATTAATTAGCTTTATTTGAATTACATTGATTTAATTGACTTAAATTAAAATTTAATTTAATTTAATTTAATTTAATTTAATTAGAATTTAATTTAATTTGAATTTGAATTTAATTTAATTTGAATTTGAATTTAATTTAATTTTAATTTAATTTAATTTGAATTTAATTTAATTTGAATTTAATTTAATTTAATTTAATTTGAATTTAATTTAATTTAATTTTAATTTAATTTAATTTAATTTGAATTTTAATTTAATTTAATTTGAATTTAATTTAGATTTAATTAAGATTTAATTTGAATTTAATTAGGAATAAATTAAGATTTAATTCGAATTTAATTAGGATTTAATTAAGATTTAATTAAGATTATAATGATTAATTAATAATTGTGGGTTTAAATTCATCATTTTCATTATTTCAAAATTTTCTTCTTCTTTTTTATCTTTCTTTTCAAGTTTTTCTAATAATTTTGATTTATTTGAATTTTTGTAATTTTTATTAACTATGGCCTTTATCTTAGATAGTTCTATATCCTCCTCAAGATTAGGTCTTTCAATATCCTTACAGTAGGTGGAGTAATTTGGGCCACTGATTAAGGTTTTGTAATAATCTTCAATATTATCTATAATTAAATTATTATCTAAGAGAATTTTGTCATCAAAATTATCCTCAAATATATTTTCAATATTTTCAACATTAATCTCTAGATTATCTTTAAGATTTTCAGAATTAATATCTGAATTAATCTTGTGGTTTTCAGAATTAATTTCTGAATTATCCTTAAGATATTCAAATTTGAATTCGGATTTATCCGTAGGATTTTCAAATTAGAATTCGGAATTATCCTTAAGATTTTCAAATTTGAATTCAGAATTATCCTTAGGATTTTCAAATTTAAATTCTGAATTATCCTTAGGATTTTCAAATTTGAATTCTGAATTATCCTTAGGATTAATATTGTCTTAATTAAAATTATCAGAACTAATTTTATCAGAAAAATTATCAGGATTAATTTTATAAGATAAATTATCAGAATTAATTTTATCAAATAAATTATCAAAATTAATTTTATCAGATAAATTATCAGAGTTAACTTTATCAGAAAAATTATCAGAGTTAATTTTATTAATTTCTGAATTGATATTCTGAATTAAACAATTAATTTCTGATATTTTGGTCATATTCACGTTTTGTAATTTATCATGCAAAAAGTTAATTTTATTATGCAGTAAATCTACTTTATCAGAAGAATTAACTACTTTATCACATGGCAGTGCAGGAACTTGTAAAATTTTTGGAACATAAATTTTTCGTACCTTTGCCGGACATTTGTTTTTGTAGTGTCCAAATTTTTCGCACTTGAAGCATCTGATATGGCTTTTATCTCTCCGGACTCCTGGCGCTGGTGCCCCCTTTGCCACCGGTGATGAACGATTTTTATGAGTAGGGCACTGATTTTTATAGTGCCCTCTCTCCCTGCATGTGAAACAAATAATATGCAATTTAAAATTAGACATTAAAAAAATATACCGGATTCACCCCTGGGCTCCCCCTCAACTCCTGGCGTTGTTGCTCCGTCGGCGGTTAGTCCGGTGAAGAGCGGCTCGGCTCTGATACCAATTGTAGGACCGGTGCCGTCGATAGAGGGGGGGGTGAATATCGATCGTGAAAACTCTTTCGGAATTCTTCGTAAAACTTTCGTTCTGGACTTAGAATATTAGTAGTGCAGCGGAGAATAAATGGAACGAAAAACAAAGCAAAGGACAATGACACGCGGGATTTATATACTTGGTTCCCGACCCCCCTGGGTCAGTACGTCCAAGGCCTATGTACTCGGCGTGAGTCCACTATTGGTCTCCTTTCCGGAATTTCCGGAGGCGGAGAAAACCCGTCTTACAGTTTACAATTACAATCAAAGAGATATTGAAAGTTAAAGTACGAAACAGGTAAAAGCAAACCGAACACGAATATGAAACTAGGCCGATCTGGACCTCCGAAGTGCCGCGCACTTCCTCCTGGAGCCTCCCGGTCGTCGAGCCTCGTCTTTAGCGCGTTGTCGATGGTCAGAATGATCAGAACAGTACTTGGATGTCGTGTTTGAAGCATAGGGGTCGAAGCTCCTTATATAGGCCTCCTGGGTGCGCCCCGGACGCTGGGGGCGCCCCGGAAGACTCGGTCAAACCTTATCCTTGCGCCTACCTTGCCGCAGGTGATAAGATCATTGACCAGGGCGCCCCGGACCTCTCGGGCTACCTCATGATGGCTTATCTGTGTTTTGGGTTCGAAACTGCACATACAGCTTTGAACCAGGGTGCCCTGGCTGCTGAGGGCGCCCCGCTTGACACCTTTTCTGCCAGCTTCACCTAACTATCTTTTTTCTCTTTGGCTCAGGGCGCCCTGGCTGTTGGGGGCGCCCTGGATGATGAGGGTGCCCTCCTTGATGGGGGCGCCCTGCTTAAATCCTGCAAACTATTTTTTTTTGCTTGCTTTGCCTCCGGTTCTTGTTACCTGCAAGATACACAAACACAAAGCATATATACATATAATATTAGGCTTAAGGACTTGGTTCGGACTTCGGATTTGCACCAAACCCTAGGTCGAACTGGCACAAGTTGCCATCCCCCGAGAACGCGCCTTTCACCTACTCCTTTCAGGAGACGGTTGCCACCCAGTCCTTCGGGTGGACTTTTGCTTAGCTTCCGATTACTCCGGATCTCGAGACGCCCGAACCCCGACCCGTCTCTACTCCTGTCCTTAGTCATCACTCAGCTAAGTTGCTTAGTCCCTTGGACCAAGACTTCATTACCTAGCAGTCCTTTGCTAGGTGCCTAGCAGTCCTTCGCCAGGTCTTCATTCCCTAGCAGTCCTTCGCCAGGTGGCTAGCAGCCCTTCGCTAGGTCTTCTATGCCTAGCAGCCCTTCGCTAGGTGCCTAACAGCCCTTCGCTAGGTCTTCTATGCCTAGCTGCCCTTCGCTAGGTGCCAAGCAACCCTTCGCTAGGTCTTCTATGCCTAGTAGTCCTTCACTAGGTGCCTAGCAGCCCTTCGCTAGGTCTTAGGCTTACGATACCTAGCAACCCTTCGCTAGGTGCCTAGCAGCCCTTCGCTAGGTCTTAGGGTTTCGATGCCTAGATTAACTAGGACTTTTCTTCAGCTTAGGTTAGTTCTCTCTTACTCCCCTTTGTCTGTTGAATGTATCACTGTCACGCCCCGAGACCTAGGAGCCCTGATCCAATATAAAATCGGACAGCACCTCCCCTGTCCGGCGGACAATTTACACACACACAATATATAACAATCCACGCAGTTTAAATATTTGCACAACCACGCAGTTTATAGGGCCTCAGGCCTCAGATATAAGCAGAAACAACAGTTATATGTTTATAACTATCGAAAAACTAAATCCGAACTCACCTGAGCTGCCAGGGGGCAGGAACAAAACCAAAACCAATCGAAGTCCAACATAGGACTCAAAAGTACAATGCCATCAAATAAAACGTGCATACATGTTTAAAACATAATAGCGGAAGCATAGTAAATACTACAGGGTCCATAAATGAAACAACGGAAAACCCAAAATCAAAAAGAGCACCTCTGGAGCTGGGGACTGGCGGCTCGGGATCTCCTCGCAGACATCAACCTGAAATAAACATATATGGCAACGGGGTGAGTCCATAGCTCAGCGAATACCCAACAGATATGCATAGAAGGTTATACCAACACTAAGAGTTCAGCTAATACAGACTCATATCAACAGTAGAGAAAGACTAGTACTGCACACACTGAGTAGATACATACCTGAATCCATCTAACCTGGAAAGAGGGTAATAAATACCAAATGGAACAACAATAGACATATAAGCAGGATAACAAGTCTCCAGTATATGCAATGTCAAACAAGTGCAAGAATCAAGTGCAGCAAACAATGCACGATGCAAAGTATGCACATGGTGCAATGACATGTGTCACCCCCTAGTCCCAGTCAGGATATCGTCCACGACGTCCGCGTGGGTAGAGCTGTGACAACCTGTACCCAGTCAGGACATGGTCCACAACGTCCGCGTGGGTCGGCATGCAATAATGCAAGGATGGTGCATGCCCCAAACATATAAAGCATCCTGATGCAATGACATGTGTCACCCCCTAGTCCCAGTCAGGATCGTCCACAACGTCCGCGTGGGTAGAGCTGTGACAACCTGTACCCAGTCAGGACATTGTCCACAACGTCCGCGTGGGTCAGCATGCAATAATGCAGAGATGGTGTATAATAGATACACATACCTCCCTCCCAAGTCCCCAGTATACTAAGTCTCAGTCTGAAATCCTATAACAGGAAATACAGGTAACCTACAAGGTATACTAACCGGAAACAACCAATCCCTCAAGGTCAAAGGCAGGAGCCAATACCACGATCTCTAGCATGCAAATAGATATGACAATACCTGAGACTGTATAGAACTAACCGTATAATAACACAGGGATAAACAACAAGTATCCAGAACTGGCATAGAAAAACAGGGATAAACAACAATATCCAGAACAGACATAATAAACAGGGGTAAACCACAATATCCAGATCAAACATAATAACCAGGGATAGCGTAGGATCTTACTGCTATCTATAACATTCTATGCATAACAAAATGACAATATCAAGATAGATAAGTCAAAGGGTACCCGCCTCAATCGCAAGATGCTCGTATCCGAAAGAACCTTCCGTCCGCTAATCAGCAATGATATATCCAATCAATGCCCTGTATCAAAGGCATAATGTTTAGCTATAATACCAAATCGACTGATAACTAGCTAAACACGATCCAAACCCAATTATCACCACCCTAAAGGTGATTGTCACTAATTAACCCTAATTAGTGATTAATTTCTGTTTAGGTTGAATCGTGACCTAAGTTAGGTTTTATCCCGGCTTATCCCAAATCAATCAAGTGTTAGTCTATTAGGTTTAATCTCAAATTAAACCTAATCCGTAGTTCAACCAAGAGTTTACCCAAAAGCTCACGGCAAGCACACCCAACGTGCTGCTAATTCAACTTTCCACCTATAGTGAACCACATAAGATTCTAATTCAATCCAAAATACATCCCAACACCAAAAGGAAACTCACAGTAAGAATCCAAGCCTAGGATTACAACGTAACACAAGTGAAGCTCTCGGCACAGCTTCAACTCTTATTTAATCAACTCAACTATGTATCACAATACACAAAAATATAGAATTAAATGAAATGAAGCTAGACCATCATTCCAACACATTCCAACAGAATCTACACACCTAAATCCAAATAGCATAGCCACACTACCCATCTATGATTCAACAAGCACATCAACCACATCATAACCAATTCTTGGAACCTATCACAAAACATCCCATTTACCCAAGCTTCATCATATCCAAGTATCAACCCATAATTCTAATCAAGTTAATACACACAAGAAACTTCAAATACTACCACTCACGGCACCACTCCAACACAGAAACAAACATCTACATGCTTTCCATATAGCTACCCAAATTCACTCAAAATTCTCAATACAAACAGAAACCCTTTTTGAAACCAACAGAACAGGACATTACAAGAACAACTCATACATTGGAAGCAAATTTTCCAATATCCACTTTGTAATTTAGTACAGATACTTCAAATTCAGTCCCTTACCTCAACTCTTTGGAGATCCGAAGCTCGAACTCTTCTTCCCAGCTCTGAAACAAAACCTCATAGTGGGTTGGAGCAGAAGATGAAGAAATGGAGTTCAATTCCAATTCCAATTCCAATTCAGGAATCAGACCTGCCATCACAATCAGTTCGAATTCACACCCTCTCGTCCATTTGCTCCATGCTAGATCAAATCAACTAGAGGATCCCTTACCTGAGTTGCTACCGGCGTCGCTCTCTTGAACCAAGACCAACTACAGATCAACGACGTATCGGCTCTCGAGTTCCTGACTAAGTGAACCCTAGCTCACCTCCGACGAGGCTCCGGCCGCGCGAGGGTATCATCGGCCGGTTGGATCACAGCAGTGCCCTAAAATGGCCATGGCGAATCCCTAGCTCACGCTCGCTAGGTGGTTTGGGGATCGTGCAGTCGAAGTTAAGCAACTTGCCAGATCTCAAGGCAGTCGCCGGAGAGGTGGAAGACGAAGGGAAACGGCGGCGGCTTCGATTGTGATTGAGAGGAGGCGAGGAAGGGAGTCGGGTGGCTGGCGTCGGGTGCTCTGTGGTTTTAGGGCAAATCGCGTGTGAGGGAGGCTATAAGTGAGGCAAGTTTGCGAAAAACCCCTCCAACCTTTCGAAAATCCCACAGCTGCCCTTACCTAATAAGCACACTTGTTTCTTAGGCCCCTCATTTTTGACTAATTCCATATCAAACTTAACAATTGATGCATATTCGCAAATCATCCCTTAAAACTTAAGTTTCAAAGCGATATAACCCCTTTAATTTCAATTTAGGTCTCGAAAATCCTAAATCTTTTTTCGAAATTTTTTTTTTTTCAGATCACGTCAAAAATGTCGGATTTAACAATCACTGACTTAAGTGTATTGTCATACATTAAAACACTTAAAGAGGAACATCATTGATGCAACATACACCAACAATCTCCCCCTTTTTGATATTTGGCAATAACTTAAGTTAGATTGGTTTAAAGGGGCTAACTTTCTATCCGTGGGGAAAAATTGACTTTAGTTTTGAACATATTTTTGATCCTCTAGAAAAAATTCTAGAAAAAATAAGCAAAAATTTCTAACTTCTAACTTAAGAGCATACCTCTCCCCCTTTGTCATACATAAAAAAAACACAGAAAAATACTTGTACCAACAATGAGAAATTTTGGTTCTTTTTAAAAAATACTTGGTGCAGAAATTTTGAAAGCATTGTATTTTGAATGATATATTGCATTTTTGAAAAAAAAAACTACATAATTTTGAAAAAGATGTTATTCGCTTTGAAAAATACAAGTACAGCATGTAAGTACTTTTGACAGAATTTGTAATTTTTGAAAAATATAAAGTACTTTTTGGAAAATGCATAACTTTTGAAAAAATGTTATTTTGGAAGGTATAAGTATTATGCCTATTTTGCAAGTACTAGTTGTTTTTGAAAGAGATGAGACTTTGAGAAATATAAGTAATTTTTGAAACCTAATATTTTACTTGACTAAGTTTCTTTTCCAGTCTGACACAATCCTGCGAAACCTTGTTGACTACAAGGACATTTTCCTAAGTGTCCTGGAAATTTTTCAAGGTCAAGTAAATATTAATAGAATTTTAAAAAAATGATAGTACTTTTGAAAGAATATTTGGCTTTGAAAGACATAAGTACTTTTGAACACATAATATTTGACTTCACTTGGTTAATTTTCCAGTCTGACACTATGCTGGGAACCCTTGTTGACTACAAGGACATTTTCCTAAGTGTCCTGAAAATTTTCCAACCCAAGAAAATATTATTATTTCAAATTGATCAAAATCACATGAATTTTTGAAAATAAAAATTTTTTTAAAAAAAATTGATAGCATTTTAAAATAATACTTATGTTTTCAACAGGATTTGAAAATACCGCGTATGAAAACATTTGAAATATTTAATAATTCTTTTAATTTGACCTCCCCCTAAACTTGACCCAGTCCCGGGAAGCTTGTTGACCACAAGTACTCTTCCTCTGAGTCTTAAGGTTTGATTCAGATCAAAAGAATAATAATTTTCAAAATAATTTAAAACTTGTTAGACTCCCCCTAAATTTGACACGTCCTAGGAGTCCTTGAAGATCATAAAGTGGACCTTTTCTCTGTGTCTTTAGGGATTATCAAAGTCAAAGAACCGATAATTTTTAAGTAGATAAAATTTGACGGCACAATTTGGAAAGAAGATAATTTTGAAAACATATGTAATGCAAATTAAGGTGCAGTTTTCGAAAAATATTTTTTAATAAAAAGAACAAAACACTCCCCCTGTATCCAACACCGTTTGACTCTATCTATGTGCCTTAAGGAACTTTAGTGTTGTTCTAAGAGGCTTGTGTCTAAATGAGTGAGTCAAATAATTTTTGAAAGGATATAATTTTTGAAAAACGTATAGTATGTATATTCAATCAGACAAGCATGAATTCCATAAAAACATTATTATGTTGAGACACTATTTTGAAAATATATTTTTAGAAAAATATTCTAATGATTTTGAAAAATAATTTTGAAAAATATTTTTCAATTTATTAGTCCTTAACATCTCACCCATTTTAGATGTATCAATACAACAAGCATGATTGCCTTATAAGTGTATTGTGAGATGCTTGAATCATTTTTCTTTAATTTATTTTTAATTCTAAGATTTAATTGAAGCTTGTGTTAGATTTGAATTTGACAAGAAGTAACTTGAATTTGAATTTCAAAAATTGGCTTCCAGATCTTGGCGAGGCACTAGGCCTTCTTTGGCCGTAGCCTTATTGGATCATCAACCCTTTCCTTGACAAAGCCTTTTAATGAAATTTCATTTTCAAAATTACTTTTTAAAAAATTCTGGTCTAACTAGTTTGGATCTTGGATCGGTAGCTTCGGCTAGTTTCACCAGTCTAAAGAGACCAAGTATACTTGACCTTATTAGAATTGGCTTCCCTAACGTACTATCATCTCACCGCCATCCAATACTAGGTTAATCAAGTTTCAATTATTCTTTTTCCTATAGCCGATCTAATATATGCATAAAATTTAAATATCTATGACATGTCATATAAAAAAAAAGTTACAAATGCATGACATGACAATTATGCATGAGTCAAACAAGTCCAAAGCATTTTATTTAAGTTTCTAAAAATGTATCAAATTCCCGATTTGATACATGTCGTGTGAACCCGCGAATATGTCAACCCACTTTGACATATTTAATGTTATTAATTTTAATTGTTACAGTTTGCGTAAAATTTTATTTTAGTTTGAGTTTATGTTATTTAAGATTTGAAGTTGAGTTAATTGAAGTTTGAATTAATTAGCTTTATTTGAATTACATTGATTTAATTGACTTAAATTAAAATTTAATTTAATTTAATTTAAATTTAATTTAATTAGAATTTAATTTAATTTGAATTTGAATTTAATTTAATTTTAATTTAATTTAATTTGAATTTAATTTAATTTGAATTTAATTTAATTTAATTTAATTTGAATTTAATTTAATTTAATTTGATTTTTAATTTAATTTAATTTGAATTTAATTTAGATTTAATTAAGATTTAAATTGAATTTAATTAGGAATAAATTAAGATTTAATTCGAATTTAATTAGGATTTAATTAAGATTTAATTAAGATTATAATGATTAATTAATAATTGTGGGTTTAAATTCATCATTTTCATTATTTCAAAATTTTCTTCTTCTTTTTTATCTTTCTTTTCAAGTTTTTCTAATAATTTTGATTTATTTGAATTTTTGTAATTTTTATTAACTATGACCTTTATCTTAGATAGTTCTATATCCTCCTCAAGATTAGGTCTTTCAATATCCTTACAGTAGGTGGAGTAATTTGGGCCACTGATTAAGGTTTTGTAATAATCTTCAATATTATCTATAATTAAATTATTATCTAAGAGAATTTTGTCATCAAAATTATCCTCAAATATATTTTCAATATTTTCAACATTAATCTCTAGATTATCTTTAAGATTTTCAGAATTAATTTCTGAATTAATCTTGTGGTTTTCAGAATTAATTTCTGAATTATCCTTAAGATATTCAAATTTGAATTCGGATTTATCCTTAGGATTTTCAAATTAGAATTCGGAATTATCCTTAAGATTTTCAAATTTGAATTCAGAATTATCCTTAGGATTTTCAAATTTAAATTCTGAATTATCCTTAGGATTTTCAAATTTGAATTCTGAATTATCCTTAGGATTAATATTGTCTTAATTAAAATTATCAGAACTAATTTTATCAGAAAAATTATCAGGATTAATTTTATAAGATAAATTATCAGAATTAATTTTATCAAATAAATTATCAAAATTAATTTTATCAGATAAATTATCAGAGTTAACTTTATCAGAAAAATTATCAGAGTTAATTTTATTAATTTCTGAATTGATATTCTGAATTAAACAATTAATTTCTGATATTTTGGTCATATTCACGTTTTGTAATTTATCATGCAAAAAGTTAATTTTATTATGCAGTAAATCTACTTTATCAGAAGAATTAACTACTTTATCACATGGCAGTGCAGGAACTTGTAAAATTTTTGGAACATAAATTTTTCGTACCTTTGCCGAACATTTGTTTTTGTAGTGTCCGAATTTTTCGCACTTGAAGCATCTGATATGACTTTTATCTCTCCGGACTCCTGGCGCTGGTGCCCCCTTTGCCACCGGTGATGAACGATTTTTATGAGTAGGGCACTGATTTTTATAGTGCCCTCTCTCCCTGCATGTGAAACAAATAATATGCAATTTAAAATTAGACATTAAAAAAATATACCGGATTCACCCCTGGGCTCCCCCTCAACTCCTGGCGTTGTTGCTCCGTCGGCGGTTAGTCCGGTGAAGAGCGGCTCGGCTCTGATACCAATTGTAGGACCGGTGCCGTCGATAGAGGGGGGGGTGAATATCGATCGTGAAAACTCTTTCGGAATTCTTCGTAAAACTTTTGTTCTGGACTTAGAATATTAGTAGTGCAGCGGAGAATAAATGGAACGAAAAACAAAGCAAAGGACAATGACACGCGGGATTTATATACTTGGTTCCCGACCCCCCTGGGTCAGTACGTCCAAGGCCTATGTACTCGACGTGAGTCCACTATTGGTCTCCTTTCCGGAATTTCCGGAGGCGGAGAAAACCCGTCTTACAGTTTACAATTACAATCAAAGAGATATTGAAAGTTAAAGTACGAAACAGGTAAAAGCAAACCGAACACGAATATGAAACTAGGCCGATCTGGACCTCCGAAGTGCCGCGCACTTCCTCCTGGAGCCTCCCGGTCGTAGAGCCTCGTCTTTAGCGCGTTGTCGATGGTCAGAATGATCAGAACAGTACTTGGATGTCGTGTTTGAAGCATAGGGGTCGAAGCTCCTTATATAGGCCTCCTGGGGGCGCCCCGGACGCTGGGGGCGCCCCGGAAGACTCGGTCAAACCTTATCCTTGCGCCTAACTCACTACAGGTGATATGATCATTGACCAGGGTGCCCCGGACCTCCCGGGCTCCCTCATGATGGCTTATCTGTGTTTTGTGTTCGAAACTGCACATACAGCTTTGAACCAGGCCGCCCTGGCTGCTGAGGGCGCCCCGCTTGACACCTTTTCTGCCTGCTTCACCTAACTGACTTTTTTCTCTTTGGCTCAGGGCGCCCTGGCTGTTGGGGGTGCCCTGGATGATGAGGGCGCCCTCCTTGATGGGGGCGCCCTGCTTAAAGCCTGCAAACTGGTTTTTTTTTCTTGCTTTGCCTCCGGTTCTTGTTACCTGCAAGATACACAAACACAAAGCATATATACATATAATATTAGGCTTAAGGACTTGGTTCGAACTTCGGATTTGCACCAAACCCTAGGTCGAACCAGCACAATATCCCATCCCTCGAGAACGTGCCTTTCACCTACTCCTTTCAGGAGATGGTTGCCACCCAGTCCTTCGGGTGGACTTTTGCTTAGCTTTCGATTACACCGGATCTCGAGACGCCCGAACCCCGACCCGTCTCTACTCCTGTCCTTAGTCATCGCTCAGCTAAGTTGCTTACTCCCTTGGACCAAGACTTCATTACCTAGCAGTCCTTCGCTAGGTGCCTAGCAGTCCTTCGCCAGGTCTTCATTCCCAAGCAGTCCTTCGCCAGGTGGCTAGTAGCCCTTTGCTAGGTCTTCTATGCCTAGCAGCCCTTCGCTAGGTGCCTAGCAGCCCTTCGCTAGGTCTTCTATGCCTAGCAGCCCTTCGCTAGGTGCCTAGCAGCCCTTCGCTAGGTCTTCTATGCCTAGTAGTCCTTCACTAGGTGCCTAGCAGCCCTTCGCTAGGTCTTAGGGTTACGATACCTAGCAACCCTTCGCTAGGTGCCTAGCAGCCCTTCGCTAGGTCTTAGGGTTTCGATGCCTAGATTAACTAGGACTTTTCTTCAGCTTAGGTTACTTCTTTCTTACTCCCCTTTGTCTGTTCAATGTATCACTGACTTAAGTGTATTATCAAACATTAAAACACTTAAAGAGGAACATCATTGATGCAACTTGCACCAACAGACATATGATCATGGCAAGAAGGAGAAGTCAAAGGATGGCAAAGGGATGTCGTCCAAGGGTAAAAAGGACAACTTGACCAAAGATAAAGTGTCTTAGCTTAAGAATGTTCATTTTGTAGGCCAAGAGTCACCGGTGGCACACCGGTGTGGCTTAGTGTGGATCGAGTCACATAGGGAGGTGGCTAAGGCTAAGAGCTCAAGGGGGAGCTCTAGGAGCCTTTGGGATATATCGTGAATGGATCTTAGGAGGGTTCCTCCTAGAGGTCTAGATGGACCATAGGATGTGCCAAAAGAATTGGAGACGGACTTGAGTTTCAATTCTTGGGTTTTGGCACGGTGTTTTTGAGTTTCATGCATGGAAATATGACATTGGGGTCATATTGCATGAAAATTGGTTTTTGGTGTGTAATTGCCATGTAGATCAATGCTAGGGATGCATTGTGGGTTGGCATGGGAAAAGACATCAAGAGGAAACCAAAACTAGGACTTTAAGTCAAGGTTTGATTAAGGTTTTTAGCTAGTTTTAGAGGTTTGTGTTAAACTTGAGAATGGTGATACATACATTTTGGAATGTATTTTTCCCAAGTAGGTATGAGTACCACAAATGTCTCCATAAAATTTGGGAATTTTTGGAGATTTGTGGAATTTCTGGCGTATTTTTGAATTTCATCAGAAAGGTTGAAATTCTGAATTTCAGAGTATCAGTCGACTGCCCTGGGGGGCAGTCGACTGGTCAAGGTTGATTTTTGTATTAGCAGCTGGGTATGTGTCCAAATGATGTAAAACAAGTATATGGGGGGCTAGTACACATTGGATATGGTCATTAGGGATTGAAAGAACCAATAATTGGGATATTGTTAGGTTCATTTTGATATTGGGCAAAGGGGGAGAAGTGTTGGGTTTAAGTTGGGAAACCAAACACACCTTTGATAGAAAGCCCAGGTTTAAGGGGAGCTATGATTAAGGGGGAGCATGGTTGCTCCATTCTTGGCGTAAGGGGAACCTTGGACAGGTTCATAAAAAGCCTTTGTAAGTCCAATGTAGGGGGAGCTTGGGAGAAACTCTAAAAAGCCGGTTTTGGTGAAAAATCTTAACTTGGAGAGTTAGGTGTTGAAAAGTCCTAGCTTGGAAAGTTAGGTGTGGGGGGCCTTGGGATAGGTTTTAAAAAGCCCGTTTCAAAATAGTCCTAACTTGGAGAGTTAGGTGGGGGATGTCTTGGGATAGGATCCATTTTTGCATTGCATATGCATTATTTTGCTATTTGACTACTATCTTGCTTGCCTAACATAAACGTATTGTCAAACATCAAAAAGGGGGAGATTGTTGAGGCAATCTGTGATCTGGAGTGATCATGAGTTTTGATATTTTGGCAAAGGGGTTTAAGTTAGGTTTACCCTTGTGTTCTTATATGTGTATGTTGAGTGTGCAGGTTGTACAGGTTACACATATCAACTTAACTGGACGGTCTCAGTATGGTGAAGGGTGGCATGGAGGCAAGCTGGAGGCTTGCGTGCGCATCTGAGGGACCTTGGAGAGAAGGGACGATGAGCTGAGGGGCGCGAACTTCGAGGCATGCGTGAAGGATGGCATGGAGGCAAGCTGGAGACTTGCGTGCGCATCCGAGGGACGGGAGCCGAAGATGAAGAGGGCGCGAAGGTAATAATCGAGGCTGCGGATGAGAAGTCAGTCGAGTCGTGAGGGTACGAGTGCAGTGTGATTATACTTGGGAAATCCTAGGGTTTAAGTGCGGAGTGGAATGTACTCAGGAAGGGTAACCTTAGGTGGGTGAGTGGCCTGGGGGCAGTCGACTGATGGAAGTCACAGAAAGGTCTCAACCTTGGGACCAGTCGACTGCCCTGGGGGCAGTCGACTGGTTGGTGGCTAGTGAGTTGGCTGAGAATTCGAACGTTGGGGTGCAACGGTCTAATTTCAGTGGCACCAGTTGACTGCCCTGGGGACTGTCGACTGGTAGCGAGGGTTTCTGCCCGATTCCTATTTAAAGAGGACTTCATGGTGGCTATGAATCTTGACGAATCTTGTCTTGGTTAAAGGCAAGATGGTAGTCTTTCTGCTCAAGTCTTCAAAAGGTGTTGTGGTGAGGTTTCTCTGCCCACAAGGAGCGACGAGGGCTAGCGAGAGGTTATTCGGGGATTGATCCACCGACTGATTCTTGGATTAGTCACCCGCCCGGGGTGGATACCAAGTACATCTTCTGTGTTTACATTGGTTAGTATTTGATTATTGTTTTTATTGTATATTCAGCTGTGCAACTAACCGTGTAGGAAGAAAAGGGGTTCGAAAAATGCTATTCACCCTCCTCTACCGGACACGATCGTTCTATCATGAATAGCCCTGAAAAATCAAACACTAGTCTCTTGCTTCTATACTAGCATGGGTACAATCTTAACTATCAGAAATACCAAACATAAAATAAAAGTAAGAAGAGACTTCGAGTTTACTCTGTTTGCAATCTAGGTGGTTGATAATCCACGATGATGAACACTCACTAGAATTTCTCCTTTGATGAAGGCGGAGAAGCCTCTTACACTCGTTAAATGTATAGAACAGAATTGGAAAGAAGTACAGAGTTTGTTATTCTGATGTTAAGTTAAATGAGCTCTATTTATAGAGCTTGAAAAAGTTATCTTGATGCTGACGTGACACATCCTGGGTGTTTGTGTTCATTGGGGGCACCTGAGTTGGGTCAAATCTTACCCACGTCGTAACAGTTGTGAAAATGGCTCATTTTGAATAAAACATTGATCCCGGGCACCCGTATCAATTCCAGGCGCGTAGACTCTGGGCACCTCGGACGGGGCTAGGAGCCCCAGTTCTAGTCAACCTCCTGTTGACTAGCCTTCTACTACATTCGGTAATTTTTAATCATCCGAAGTTGAGCTCACCCGAACCCAACTTCTGACCTTCTCCTCGAGCAGTCTTCCTCCCCGGCTTCTCGTCCATCGAACGTTGTGCGCGTCCTTCTCGCTACTAGTCTACTCTTCTGTAGCTTTTCATCCCTCGGATGCATCGAGTCTGTCAGCTCTCTTCCCATGCACTCCTTCTCGCTCGTCCCATATTTCCCTCGACCCTTGAGCGAAGGGGAGGTTGATACAGCTAGGATCTCAACCTCGACTATGTTCGAGTCAGGAATGTTTTAGCCTTAAATAGGACACCATAATATGATATGCACTCGACCCTACGAAGGGGAGGTTGATATCGCAGCTAAGATCTTGACCCTGACTATATCAAAGTCGAGGGAGTTTATGTTGGTGCCAGAAGCACCATATCGAACCTTGTTTTGATATGGGCAAAGGGTTCAAAGTTAAGTATTATTGGTAATCTAACGATATTAATTAAGTGTGCAGGAAAAGTCCTAGGTACACTAGGCATGAAGTCCTGGTTCAAAGAATTGGACAGTATGTCCTGGCCGCGGGCTGGGAAACTAAGACCTGGTGAGTAAAGCTGGGCACTATGTCCTGGCCGAGGGCTGGGCACCAAAGTCCTAGTGAGTAAAGCTGGGCACTAAGTCCTGGCCGAGGCCTGGGCACCGAAGACTAGGAGAGTAAAGCTGGGCACTAAGTCCTGGTCGTGAACTAGGAACGAAAACCTGATTCGGGGGATTGTGCAAAAGTCCAACCGGAGGAGACGGTTGGCAAATAGGTAAAATCTCCTAAGAGGAGTAGGTGAGGACGCGTTCCCCGTGGAGGGAGCATTAGGCGTCGGTTCGACCTAGGGTTCCATTTGGAAGACCCAAAGTTAGGACCAAGACAGCTCAGGCTATAAATAATGTTCTAATCTTATCATTTGTATGCTTTGTATGTCTTTGGAACTATCCCTGGTTGCAGGAACGAATGGAAATGGAAGGAGTTTTCTGCACTCAGGCGCCTCAATGGAGTGAGGTGCCCTAGCTGGGCTAGGCGGCTGTATTGAGACAGGTGCCCCAGTGAAGGGTTAAATAGAGCATTCGAAGCAAACTGCCACACAAGCCTCTGGACCAAGTCAAGCTAGGCGCCTGTGTTAACACAGGCGCCCCAGGCAGCTCAGGCGCCCCAGTTGAAGGGATAAGCACTGGCCGAGTCTGCGGATTGGGTTTCTCGCAGGATAGGCCACGTGTCATGTGCCCCATTCAACACAGGCGCCCCACTGAGCAGTATAAATAGGGGTTCACCCCCAAGGCTTCGGAACAACTTTCTAATCTCGCTCTCAACACTTTCATTCAAGCGCTACGCTCCGACAACCTTCATACTCGCAATTCAAGTGTCGTCGATGACCCACTGCTCCGAACTTCCAACCTATCCGGTCGTCGATAAAAGTTTTTAAGTGTTGTAATTCCAATTTCAGTTCTATATTTGTACTCCAACTTGTAAACTCTTTTCGAATATAGAATTGCCCATCGTAAACGGTCAAGGATCGTGGGCTTTAGAGTAGGAGCCGACCGCAACTCCGAACCAAGTAAAAAGAAATCGTGTTAGCGATTGATTTTTTTATTTTCCACTGTGCAATTACTCTTCGTTTTTCGAAAAAGTTTCCGATCGATATTCACCCTCCTCTATCGATTCAATCTGATCCCACAGTTTATGCCTTAAAAAAACAAGAGCAATATAATATACACTCGACCCTTGCATGAAGGGGAGGGTGATATCACAACTGTCATCTAAACCCTAACTATGTTAGAGTTGGAGGACTTTGGGCCCTAAAAAGGACACAAGCGATATGATATATGCTCGACCCTTGAACGAATGGGAGGTTGATACCGCAACCAAGACCTCAACCCTAACTATTTCTGAGTCGAGGGAGTTTGTGCTTTTAAAGGGACAAGGACGATATAATATTCGCTCAACCATTGCATGAAGGGGAGGATGAAACTACAGACGGGATTTTGATCCCAATTATGTCCAAGTCGTGTGACTTTGGACTCTGAAGAGCACACGGATGATATGATATATGCTCAACCCTTGCGCGAATGAGAGGTTGATACCATAGTCGGGATCTTGACCCCAACTATATCCAAGTTGGGGGAGTTTGTACGAAGATCCATGTCTAATGCAAATGATTTCTTTATTGATAAGAATGAGTATAAACAACTTTTACCAATGCACAAAAAAAAATTGTCGAATACAAGGACTACCTAGGAATGATAAGGCCTCAAGTGATTAACCCTCCATGGTCGGTCCACCTCCCTGCCATTTAAATATTGTATGTAGTATAACCCTGAATCAAGTTTTCTGATTAACCGAAATAAACCTCCCCATTGCAGCTCCAACGTGCCTACTTCCCCTACCAACTTAACCTTCTTCGCAACGTGACTTGGAAAGAGCGAGGAATAACTCTTTTAATGTAATTGAGTTACATACATTGATGATATATCACTAGTCGCGTGGACGCTTTCTCTCTAGTCTCTATAATTAAGTCTAGGCCGAGAAGACGTAGTTCATTATTATCTAGGCTGTAAGCACTTCTTTGAGTAGACTCATCGACAATTTAAATCAGGACGAATGCTTCTCCACCGTAAACAAGATGAAATGGAGTCATTCCTATACTTTCTCAAGGAGAAGTTCGATAGGTCCAAAGGATACTAGACAATTCATCTACCCAACTCCCAACCACATGATCTAACTTAATCTTCAACCCCCGAACTATTTATCTGTTAGCCACCTCGACCTTCTTGTTGTTCTTCAGATAGGATAAGGTGAAGGTCTACTGGATGTCGAATTCGCTACACCATTCCCTTAGCTGGCAACCCTGAAACTGTCGGCCATTATCTGAAATGAGCTTATGAGATAAGCCAAATAGGCAAACGATGTTTTTCTACAGAATCTTCATGACCACTTCTTCCATTATCTGGGCCAAGGGTATGGCCTCTACTCACTTTCAAAAATAGTTAACTGCCACTATGAGAAATTTCTCTTATTGTTGCCCAGTAGGAAAAGGACCTACTATACCCATGTTCCATTGATCAAAGGCATAGGATATAGTGGAAGTTCTTAAGAACGCAGTCGGATGGTGAGAGAGATTTTGCTACTTTTGACAATGAATGCAGGCAAATGCAAAGTGGGTCGTGTCTGACTGTAAAGTCGGTTAGAAGTATCCTGTCAATAAGGCCTTATGAGCTAGTGTTCTTCCTCCCATATGATTTCTACAAAACCATCATGAATTTCCCTCATTACATAATCAGCATCATTGGGGTCAAGGCATTTGAGAAAGGACCATGAGAAGGATTGCTGATATAATATATTCCCAATCAGGGTAAAACAGGGAGCCCTTTATTTAAGCGGTCAACCATGTTCTAGATCAATAAATAAAATATCCTTTTTGAGGTAAGTGATGATGGGTACCCTTCAGTTGGCTCGTGTATCCTGGCTGGGTGCCTGATCAATCTGAGAGATTAGTAGTGCCTAGGACACATAGTCTTCCATTTTCTAATTCGCCAGCCTGCTACCTAATTTGGCTAGTTCATCAACCTTTCTATTTCCATTCATCAGCCTTTCTATTTTCCATTCGAGGGATCTTTTGTAGACTAACCTAACCTCTTCAATGCTGGATCACAACTTCACAAAAATGCTAACACAGTGTTGTCGCAGTTCGTTCTTGATCTCAAAATTTCCTTCTATCTATTGAGCCACCATATGAGAATCTGAATAGATTATAACTCGGAAAGCTCAAACCTACTTGGCCGCTTGTAGTCCTTCTAATAAATCTTCATACTCAGCCTTATTATTGGAGGCTCAAAAGTCTAGAAGGATAGAAAGTTGAAGCACATCCTCTTGTGGGGATATTAATAGGATCCTGACACCACTGCCTTGCCGAGACTCACTGGTAATTTATATTTAATCAGTAGATGGAAGTTTTATGTCTTGTTCTGAGTGTGGGATGTTGCTATGAGTTGTTTTAGGGTTTGTTGCAGTGGAGTAGTTTCGTCATGGTTACATCTTGTATGATATGGTTGATCATGTTGTAATTTTAGATTTGAAGCTATTTTGTATGTTCTAGAGTCTATGACTCATGATACCATTCTGCAATACGGATTGATTGCTTAGGGAATGTTTTCACGAGCTTTGATTCAGTGATCTTTTATTTTTTCCATAGTATGATACCTTAAGTTTGTTTGGATCAGTGTAGTTGAGTGTGTTGGTTTCTCTTTTGCTATCATGAGTTGGTTGGATTGGGCTAAGTACATGTGAGGTGTTACTTGGATGCAAATGGTTGGCATGTGTGGCTTTGTAGTGGCCTTATCAAGAGTGAGGCTTCAAGATTGTTCATTATGGGAGCTTCAAGATTGTTCATTATGGGAATGAGGTGATTAACGGAAAGTTAACCTAATCTCGATGATTCAGATTAATTGGATTATAAGTGCTAATTACGGTTAATTTATGGACTATCTTAGAATGATTTTGTTACGATGTAGGAATTCAATTTAATTATTACTACTTGCTATAGTAGCTAAAACTGTATTTTCTTCATTTGCAGGAATTTTTCCTCCAAATGGGGCGTGAACCCTGGGACGCTGGGCTTCTAGACCGCCCACTACGAGCGCTTCCCGATTTACCCTGGCGGCCGGTGGGAAACTTCCGTGTGGCCGGGCCTGTCGCCCGAGGTTGGTTGAAAAAACCTCGTTAATCATTTTTTTTTAAACTATATTTTCTTACACAGGACATTGATTGATTTGATTAGCTAAACGTTGGGGGGTTCTTTCTCAGACACGGTCTTCACATTTAAGGTGAGTACCTCTTCTTTGACCTCTTTAGTTTATTGCCCTTATATGCATGGTTGGTTGTATTGTCTGTGATAGACTACATTACCTTGTCTCTACTGATATTTATTTCGCTGCTTGATACTTAGTTGCTTGACCTTAGAGATAATCATATTAACATCTATATAGTCTCAAGTTGATATTTCCTGCCCTGTTAGTATATACTTGTAAGATGAGTAGGATAGACATATCATTATGCTAGATACATCATTATGTAAGCCTTGTTTGTACTCTCCCTACATTCCTAGTTACCTAATTGTTAGGTCATAGTGTTTATCTAGTTTACGCATACTATAGTTATTACTGTAGGATCGGTGTAGGTCGATAGAGGGGGGGGTGAATATCGACTCGAAAAATTTGTCAGAATTTCGTCAGAAAACTCGTCGTTTGTCATTCTATCAGGGTTAGTACGCAGCGGAAATAATAATAAAGAAAAATAAAAGACAAGTGACACGTAGTTTTTACTTGGTTCCCAACCCCCCAGGGTCAGTACATCTAAGGCCTAAGCACTCAATTGTGAGTCCACTAATGGTCTCCTTTTCGGACTTTTCAGAGGTGGAGAATCCCATCTTACAGTTTGAAGTACAAAGAAAGAATAAATAAATTTAACTCGTAAATGAAAAGCAAACCAAACAAAACAGTAAAGATCCGGCCAATCCAGTAGTCCAAAGTGCCGCGCACTTCTTCCTGGTGCCTCCTTGGTCATAGAGCCCCGCCTTGAGCACTTTTACTTTGCACAGAATGCTTTAGCGGATGTGAAAGTTGATTTTCTGAAATGAGGGGTCGCACCCCTTTATATATAAGCTTCTCGGGCGCCTGAGGCTTATGGGGCGCCTACCACGTCGCGATCAAACTTCATCCGAACCACCGAAATCGCAGCAGTGAAAAGCCAGACCTTCCCAGGTGCCTGGGAAGCTCCCAGGCACCTGGGAAAGGTATCATGGGCGCCTGATTCAAGTCCGGCACCCAGGAAGTGTTGGTGCCGGAAGGACCAGATCGAACCTGGTTTTGATAATGGCAAAAGGTTCAAAGATAAGTGTGTATTGTTATCTAATGGATTTACCAAGTGTGCAGTAAACTCGTAGTTCACCTAGGCACGAAGTCTTGACCTACAAGGTTGAGCAAGAAGTCCTGGTCGAGGACTGGGCATGAAGACTTGGTCGAGGGTTGGGCAAGAAGTCCTGGTCCTGGACTGGGCACCGAAGTCTTGATCCGAAAGATTGGACAGGAGTCTTAGCCGAGCCAGGATTGTGGACAGAAGTAGAGGCAAGTCAAGGAATGGACGTCTCGTGATCTGGCAGTCTCGGAGGCCGAGCAAAAGTTCAATTGGAGGAGCCGGTTAGCAAAAGGTAACTTCTCCTGAGAGGAGTAGGCGAGGACGTGTTCCTCAGAAGAGGGGACAGTAGGCGTTGGTTCGACCTAGGGTTTCATCTTGAAATCCAAAGTCAAAACCAAGATAGCTCCGACTGTGATTTATTCAATTGTCTATATATTATATATTGTTCTTGGACTAACCCTGGTTGCAGGAGTGAAGAGTTGTTACTGTTGCGCTTGAGAGGAGTCAGGCGCTCGAGAAGCCAGGCGTCTAATAGTTATCAGGTGCCCAGAAGGCTTGTTCCAGCGGGTGATTTCGGTTAAGTTGGCAGGTTTCCACGTCAGCAACTCAGGTGCCTGTGAGCCATCAGGCACCCCAGGAGTCCAAGACCAGAAGATAGGATTTTCACCGAGTTTACGGATAAGGATGCACCGGATTCGCGACACGTGTCAAGCGGCCCACAAGCCTCAGGTGCCCGAGAGCTGCCTATATAAGGGGGTTCACCCCTTGCTTTCCATAATCAATTCCATTCAATGAAAAGAAGCCTTCTTGCATCTCAAGCACGCCAAAGCTCTTCAGACTTCTTCCCTGCTCGAGTTCTTCCGTGCCGCAAACGATCAAGATCGACGACACACCGTCCAAGTCATTCTGCAATCCTTTTTGGTGTTGTCGGTATATTTTATTTCGTTGCTCAAATTCTATACTCAACATAAATATTTGTAATACTTTTTTGACTTATAGAATTTCCCAACGATAATGGTCAAGAACCGTGGACCTTGGAGTAGGAGGCGTCAAAAACTCCGAACCAAGTAAAAAGAAACGTGTTAGCGTTGTGCTTTTTAATTCTTCCGCTGTGTTATGATTTTTCTGAATAATTTTACCTAATCGCTATTCACCCCCTCTATCAATTACAACGATCCCACAAGTGGTATCAGAGCGGGTTGCTAAACCTTGGTGAAACTGCTAACTGAGTAGTTTTTCTGAATTTTTTCTTCGTTCATTTTTTTAAAATAAATATTTTATTTTTCTTCATTCTTCGAGGTTGGTGCTGTAGGACCGGTGACGTCGATAGAGGGGGGGGTGAATATCAATCGTGAAAACCTTTTCGTTAACTTCGTAGAAAACTTTCGTTCGTTCTGGACACAGAGTTAGTAGCAGCGGAAAAGCAGTAGAACGAACAAAACAAAAGAGAGTCTACACGCGTGATTTATTTACTTGGTTCCCGACCCCCAGGGTCAGTACGTCCAAGGCCTTTGTACTCGGCGTGAGTCCACTATTGGTCTCCTTTTCGGAATTTCCGGAGGTGGAGAAACCCGTCTTACAGTACAAGTATTGCAATCACAAATATAGAAAGCTAATTGCAGTATAATTAAAGCAAACCGAACAGAACAAGTTTGAAGCTCGGTCAATCTGGACCTCCGAAGTGCCGCGCACTTCCTCCTGGAGCCTCCCGGTCGTAGAGCCTCGTCTTTACTGGATTATCGTCGGTCAGAGTGATCAGAATGGCACTTGGCAGTTGTGTCTGAAGCAGAGGGGTCGAAGCCCCTTTTATAGCACTCCTAGGACGCCTTGGACGTTGGGGGCGCCCCGATAAACCTGGTCAAACCTTATCCCTGCGTCAACCTCTCCGTATCTAATAAAACCTTTGACCAGGGCACCCCGGACCTCCCGGGTGCCATCATGAGTAGGGCTGTAATCGAACCGAGCCGAGCCGAATACCTGAGAGTTTGAGTTTGACTCGTTTATTATCGAGCCGAGCTCGAGCATAATTTATCGAATATAGTGATGGCTCGCGAGCATATTCGAGCCTAATCGAGCCCTAAACGAACTTACCAAATATAAATTATTAATTAAATTATTCATCAATGTATTAAAAAAATAAATTATATATTCTAAAAAAATATAAAATATTTACTAAAATCTATGATTTTATTCGTACAAATGAGTTTTATTGGATATTTTATATTTATTAAATGTAAAAGTGTCAAAATTATATATTTAATGTTAAATATTAATTTTATATTTTACGAACTAGCTCACGAACTTATTAACGAACCTGTTCACGAGCTAACGAGCCGAATACTGCTGAGTTTGAGTTTGGCTCGTTAACATTAACGAGCTTTATTAAACGAGCTCGAACGAGCTTCTATCGAACCGAGACCCGAATAGCTCGCGAGCGGCTTGGCTCGTTTACACCCCTACTCATGAGGGCTTATCTATGTTTCAGGCTCGAAACTACACATACAACTTTGAACCCAGGCGCCCCGGACGCTCCGGGTGCCCCGCTTGACACCTGTTCTGTCTGCTTCACCAAAAACTGCATTTAACTCTTGACTGTGGGCACACCCATCATCCTGGGCGCCCTCATCAAGCTTTTAAACCCAATACTGGGATTTATGCCTTGCTCTGTGTAGCGACCTGCCTTCTTCTACCTTAGACGGATCGTTACTTTTCTCTACTTCTCGACTTCTGATGCATGACTAAAAATGCGGAAATCTTTTTTTTTTTTTACTTTTAAATTCATCTAACAATGATATTCTAACTTAAGTGATCATGCATGATAACATATCACACCTCCTTTCTCAAAACCCGTTAAATAATACTTATTGAAGCTTTTGAAACTTGCCTCGCCCAACTCACACTTCGGGTATCAGTCGACTGATACTGCATCAGTCGACTGATAGGCCTGAAATCAGAATTTCAGGTTTCGGCATTTGCTTCAAAGCTCCACCAAACCTATACTTTCGAGCCATATAGAAC